>OY757259.1:8529066-8569018 GCA_963584085.1 Pyrausta aurata
ATTCGGGACGGAAACAAATCCAACAAATCAGAAACCATGGCAATCGGTTCAGCCGTTCTCGATTTATAAGTGTTGTAACAAACACGACTTTCTTTAATATAATAGATTTTAAAAATACTTGGAATTTCAGTAAAATTTATATATTTTTTCAATTAAAAAAAATACACCAAATTTCGTGTGAGGATGTCACCTCACATCCATCATCCACACTGAAGTGATGTGACCAGGGTCTTCCATACACCCTGTATAAAACATCAAGACGCATACATACATACACTTGATCTTTATTAGGCTGAGTATGTAGTGATTACATTACTTACTTGCTCAGTGGGCTGAGTAAAATCTAAATGTGGGGAACAGCTGTTTATAAATAATATCAAGCCCCAAGAGGCGAGGAGGATACCATTATTATAAATAAATAATAAAAATCAATTTAATGATGTCAGTGTCTTTAATAGTTTTTATAATATTTTAACCTGTAAAGATAGGCACTTCCTTTATCATTACCAAGAGCCATATACCCACTATTGGGAGAGAAATTAACGGTTTGAACATGAGACAGCACTTTTGCTTGTGGTGGGAAGTTACTGAAAACATGGTATGAGGGAATATGTACTAATTTCACACCATTTGGAATAATGTTAGAAGTCATAGCTAGTATTTCTGATGTTGCATTAAATGCAAGATTTGATATTCTGGTTGTTAAATTTGCAATTGTTTTTACTGGCAACGGTTCATATGTTTCTAGTTTGGATGTCTCGTAAATATTAACAATGCCTTCTTTGCTGCCAGTTGCTAACAATCTTCCACATGGACTCAAGGATATACAGGAAGCATTTACACATCCATTGTCATAGAACTTTTTCAAAGCCCTGAATGTAGACAGGTCCCAAATTGTAACTTCTCCTTGTATGCAGTAACAATATAACTGATCACTATCATGACTAAATGCCAGTGCCTCTACATTAGAATTGTGCTTAAGTGTTCTCACAAGTTCTTTGGAAGCTGTACTTATCAGGCAGATTTCATCAAATCCAATAGATGTTGCAATATATTTTCCGTCAGGGGACAATTTGAATATTTTTGGACTTTTAACAGTAAATGGGAGTTGTATCAGTTTTGGCTCAGCTTTTATGAGGTTGTAAACGCAGTAGCTGTGTTTGAGATTTGTAGATAAATATGCTTCCGAGCCATTAGGACTAAACTGGGCTGTAGTAACTTTCCAGTTCTTCAGTTTAAAGCTGTGCAACTTTTCATCAGAATCACCACCAACTGAAAAAAGTGACACGACCCCCGAATTTCCAGCTACAAGTGCTACGCTCAACTTTGGATGGAAATCAATACATGAAATAATTTTCCCTTCCGTTCTTGTTTGTGAATTAATTTTAGGCAGTAATTTCAGCTCTAAAAAATCTTTTGGCAAATTAACGGATTTCGTTCTTTTTATATGTCCAACAGTTCTTAAGATTTCATCATCATCATCATCATCATCATGTTTTTTGGTAATCTTTGCCCAATTTGGTGTCCCTATCAAGGTTTCATATTTCTGCTTCAAATTTGTAGTATATGGCATATTCAATTTAGTATTTTTCGCACTGAATTGGTCGTCATCTTCATCTTTCCAAGCAGCTTTTTGCTCTTGAAAATCTTCATCAGATTGTGAGGTTTTAAATTTTTCTGCCAAATCTTTTGACTTGTTAAATAATAATTGTGATAACCTAAAAATATAACGTTATATTAAATCGTACTGCCCAAGTGTACCTTTTAAAATATATATTAGATACCATGGCTGGGTTAGTGTCACAGCAGGCACAAGCAGGTGATAACAACATCATAACCTAAAAGACAATATTGAATTACCTGGATTCTTCATCGTTTATATTTGATAGCTTTCGTTTCATTTTCAATTCGGTGTATTTCTAAGTGTGTGTGAATATAAAAATTTACCCAAATTTATTGAAAAATGTAGCTACACTGTAGAAAACACCAACACACGATCCACTGATCCCAACACTGATCATGTAATCTTTTTTAGAAACGGGACAACTATACATTGGCCATTGGCCGTAGGTAAAAAATTGTTGTCTTCAGTGTCAAAAATCGACTACACGAGATTGAGCGGTGTGAGCTAACTTTAGTGACGTCCTTACCGTCTCGTTGAATCAATCTTTCAGTCTTGTAATGTAACCATTTTAATCAATTTTTTCATTATCGATTTCTACTACTCGTTCAAAAGAAATCGATATTATTTAATCGATAACCTGCCTACCTACCGGCGGTCAATGCCTCATAAAAATAATATAAAACAACACTACCTAATGCCCACAAAATCAAACTCTGCAGTTAGTTTAAAAGATTTTATAGAAAATACTAAAACAACACACTCTCCTTACACACGATGATACAATTTTCTTAGTTACGCTGCAGCCTGCCTGTGACGACTTGTGTGTATTTTTAAAGTAGCAGAAGAACCAGACCCTCCGCCCTTACGGATACTTTCTGACCTGACCCAAACCCGGAGGTAAGGCTGCCGTTATTATATCACTGATAGGACCGCGGCCTTTAATAGTTTTTTTAGGTGGCAATGTTGGTTGGAAAATGTCGGTAAAGCAGAACCAAACGCCTGTTGTCAAAGGTCTACAAAAATTTGGACTAGATGGCGGCTACATCGAGCATCTCTTTCTCTGTCCCTCTTTTGATCTCTTCGACTCTTCGTTCGTTGTGAGTGATGTAGGTTTTTGAAGAATTCAATCCTACATAAACTCGTCGTGTAATATGCCTCAATTTCTTCTTTCATTCGTTAATAGCGGTGCTTTAAATCGCCAGCATAATTTATAATTGTGTAAAAGATATTTGCAAACATAGTGATTGAAGAATATACTCAATTTGCCTTGGTTACACAGTGATTGAATCAAAACAACGTTTGTGAAAACATGCAAGTGAAGATGAAGCGAACATTTTTCGTGCTGTGACCTTTTTATATTCGGGAGTGTTAGTATCCATCATAAGACTTACTTATCACATAATGAGCATCCAGTAGCAGGAAACAAAATCGAAAGCTACCAGTTTTATTGCCAGGTACTAAAGTTTTACAATGGGTCCAAAAAGGGCTCCGCCATAAAATTATCAGTGTCAGGCTATGAGGGTCATCGTAAAACTAATAGACAGTTGATGACTTTGATTCATAAAAAGTATCTAGAGAATGTCGCAACAGCCCCGGAGTGCCGGGTGGACGACAAGCGATGACCGGAGCTTTTCTAGCGATGCCAGGTGTAGTCCTACTCGGTCCGGCAAAGGATCGTGTCTCGGCGCGTTCAGCTAGTGAGCAGCCGGCTGACTCGGCGTGTGATGTGTGTGCGCGATGTCAGGCAAGCCCGCGAGTGTGGGCGCGTCGCGGGCAGGCGTGCCCGGAGGCCCGGCGCGCGTGCTGGTGTACGTGGCGGACCCGCGCCAGCTAGAGCCCGGCGCCGTGGCCCCTGACCCGCCGCCTGCTGCGCCTCCGCCTCCGCATCTCGACGCGCTCTACCTTCCTGATAACTTGCACCATCTCTCTGTGCCTAGAAACACCATCTACCGGACCCAACTTGATTGCACCGATCAGAGGAATCAGAACACTGTCTTTTACAAGGCTGCTAATGATGTTGAGGGGAAAGTCAGTGTGTTTAGTGCGTCCGATAACATTTCTCATCGACCTGACTTCTTACAGATATCACAGCATTTTGTAAAAGACTTAAACCTAGATTCAAAACTTGATGATGTTAAAGTGCATGAACACACTGGAAATTCGAATGTGAAACCTGACTGTATAAATTCAGTGAGTTCAGATTTCAATGCGGTTGAATCCTTTCAATCTAGGATAGCTTTGGAAGGAGGTGACTTGGCAACATATCAAAGATGTCCTGGTCCTATAGGTCCTGACAGTGCTATGCCATCATTGCATCAAGTGGCACTGCAGCATAGTCATAATCAGTTCAGCGAAAGTGTCTCAATTCAGAGTGGTGGTGAGAACTCAACTGACAGAGAATTGTCGCGAAGCTATGTAAACTATCAAGTATTAGAACAAAGTGTGTCACATCAGTCAATAGTGAATCAAAGTATAAGTATATTGAATCAGCAAGTGGGTGTAAGTAGAGGAATTGTGAGTGATGGTGATAGTGGGCACGCGCCACATTTAGTCCGGACTGCAGATGGTGTAGTGTTGGCAGTATTACCATCCTCAGTTCTACCTCAGGCAGTTGATAGTGCTGATCTCAACTCCAGGACTGTAACTTCTGACCCCTCACAGACAATTGTTGTGCCCTTGGGTTGGAGAAGAATTATAAATGGAACGTCAGTACTTTATGTCAGGTAAGATTTATTTTTATTGAAATTAAGTAATTACCAAATTTTAGTTGGGGTACCTATGTTATCTCAATGTATAGCATATCTGAATTTCTGGCAGGCACAATACACAGTTTCACTCTGTTCATTCTGGCCCATGCACCTAATCTATCATTCCTGTCCACCTACTTAATGTTATCTGCAAACATAAATAAATAACTCTTAACCAAACAAAATCTATATGTATAATTAGGATAATTTTACAAAATCATTGGCTTTCTAGGTAATACATTAATCAACTATGTTCCCAATAATTCAGCTTGAGTTATTTCAATAGAAAAACCTATTTTATTTTTAGCTGCCCTTGGTTTAATTCAAATACAATACCTTATAAAATTCTGATAAAACCAATAAGTTAGAAACCAATTAGAGTTAACTGATAAATAATTGAATTAAAATATTTTTCTTCATTCAGAGGTTCTTGTTGTAGTAATAGTAGCCTTCCAAAATATCCCAATTCTGGCTGAATACAATAGGCAACAATAAAGTTTCCAGATTGCCTCTGGGGTAAATCGTCATTTGATAGCTGTCAGTTTCATTCATACTACACAGAGCTAAGAAGACTTCGTCACTTATTTTCGGAATTCTACCAAATGCTATTATAGGATATTTGCTAGAAGAAGCACTCACCCATGATCATCACCTATTTTTTTCCATATAAAAGTGCTAGCAATTAGTGCCTTGCCTCATCACACTCGAGGCGCTCGTGGCGCATTGGTGGCAGTGCTTTGATAGTGGTAACCGAAGTTAAGCAACCCACGGCGCGGTCGTGTTTGGATGGGTAACCATTCCCACCTAAGTGACGTATGAGCGTTTCCGTGTTTCAGTAGAAAGGCAAAGCTTTTGGTTCCGGCTTATATCAGTTTAAAGCCTAGCGGTTTGATAACATCTGATGGCAAGCAAGGTCTTGCAGTTGGTTGCTTGCCTTGCAAATAACACCTCCACTAATCCGAACTGAGCCCGCGCGGTGGAGTAAGCCTTGTACCATCTCGTGCTTGAGGTGAACCCTTTGCCCAGCAGTGGTATGTTAACTGGCTTACTTTACTTACATGGACTGCGGATCAATTGGACCGGATCGCAAGAGAATGACGTTAAGCCAGCGTGCCTTATCTAATCCCGGCGAATTTCCCGCCCTGTGTGAAGTAGTGTGAACATGATTGCTAATTCCTAAAACCTAAGATCGCAGAGATAATCTAATGAACTCCAACATCATCATATCGCAGAACGCAAGTTGTCAAGTGACAACTCTCTTTAGGCATTTTACAATGTAGAATCTAGATTCTACCTATATGGACAAAGAGTTTGGATACTGTGACATAATATGAAGGAGAAATTAGAGTTCGTTATTTATATAAAAAATGAATCTTGCCCATCTCACAAGTCGGCGACCTCGGTATCGTCTACAAAATTGTATTCAACAATCCTGTGTCCATCAACTTTTCAACCCAGCATAGTCGTAGTATGCCTCGTCTAGTAACCGTTTTCCACATTACAAATTCAGTGGCCCACGAAAGGAATTTCATAAGAAACAATCAATGCTCAAGATAGTTAACCAGTAATGAAGTACTCGAAGGAATACAGACGCGAACGAGTGCGCGGATCGTGCGTTAACGTTAAATCAATCCGGCACAAGTGGACAAACCAGTCGGGCAGCTGCGCGGACGCAGCCTCGGTGCAAGTGACGAAAGACAAAAACTATACGATAAATTAATGCCGCTTATGTTCTTAGTTTTGAGATGTAATTCTTATAAACACGCAACACATAGGTATTTAACAGAACTATGAAGATAAGATAAACTATGCATCTTCAGAACACTGTCCTGCCATTAGGAATTTATCAAATTGGTCGTAAAGTAAATAGAAGATCCATATAAACGTGCAGACTCCCCCCTATTCTACCAAAACTGCATGCCGATAGTAGTGCCTAAATTCTTTTCGTCGTAACATACCATCTTAGTTTAATCTTGTTCGTGAGTTAAACGTTTTAACGTACCATTTAAATAACCCTAGGGCGTGGAGCAAGCTAAAGGGGATTCCATTGTAGGTCGCTTGTACTCATTACGTGGTTCTTATCTGTCATTGGCAGTGCAATGCCAAAGCCGAGCAGTATTGTAGCACACGCACATACAGCTAGCTTATGTTCTTTGTTATCTAGGCTCCGGCTATGTGCCTTTGAATACAATTTCTAGCTGGTTTTAAAAACCTACCATCCTTAAATCTACAAACATTCTGTTTGTTAACCCATGTATTCACACGGGTTAAAAAATTGCCACTTTTAATAATTTGATTAGTTTGATACTTGCTGTGGCGTGGCATTACAAGCGATACCAACCAACCTACCATTTTCGGCTGTAATAAATAAACTAACACCGTTTATGCAGAGTGTTCTTTTCGGCTAAGATTTTCGAATAGTATTTTTTTTATGGTCACCAGCTGACAGCGAAGTCGAATGTCGCCCTATCTGCCCAGTTACTATAATGCTCATGTGATTTATGTCTCCAAGAGCGGGTGAGATAAAGAACAAAGTCAACTTGTTTTCTTTCGAAAGTCGCATAAACACTTGGATTTCTCTGGCCTCCTTTGTGATGAGTTGCACAATGTTCGGATCGTCCGTCTTTAAACGCGTACAGGCCCGTCTCAATTGTTTCGACAGATTCGATGGGCGTCGCCCATATGCTCTGATCCGATTTACAATTCGTTCCGACTTTCTTTACAAGGCATACAATAGCATCGGACCTAAGTTTCAATGCTTTTAGTAGCCACCCGTGGTGTAAAATTCTTAGGAGTATAAGAAAAAAGGCTTTGGGATTCGTCATAAATTTTAACCTCGGTGACATCTATAGTGTAGTGACGTAACTTCCCTACATCTTATTTACCCTGTTTTTATGGGCATTGCATAACCATGCCAAAAGATACCTATTCATCGGAAGGAATAATATAGGAAGAACTGCTTTGCTGAAATTCATTTGAATCAAGCTCCACCGTTCCATTTAGGAGATACAAAGTAAGTAAGAGACAGTAAGTGTGGTTAAAAAGACTGATATGTATTTTTTTTTTAAATATAAGGTTGGTTTTTCTAACAAAAATAATAAACATTGTAAACAATCCTCTACATAGGAATATCAGTAAGCTTTTGTGCGGCTGCCGGCATTGTATCCCGATTCTCGAAGCGAAATTTATGGACTTTACCTGGGGTCAATAGCAGTCAGTAAAACTTTACAATGTCCCTAATTTGAGATTTACAGTCCCATTCAATGATGAATGGCTATTGTGAAATGTGATATGGAGTCCAGTTTAAAACAAAAGCGGGAAAATACTTTAAAATAAAATCGATTGAAATATTAGAAGTGGTCACACTCGTGCTTATTTTATTATTTATTGTATGAAAATGTATAAAGAATGCGATTGTTTGACCAAGAAGAGGCTGACTTTCTGATGATTCTGGTGATTAGTTCTCTGGCTTGGTGTGCTGCTAAAATTTTCAGACAAAGCACTGTACTGTACACTGTAACATAGCTTGCTTTTTTTTCTGTGAATAGCTAAAACAGTTCTATGTAATGCGGCACATTCTTGGCACTACATTCATCATAAACTGCTCTAACTAACATCAAGTAAAATGGATAACGCTAATGCAATCAAATCTGTCAGTAACCATGATGATTTCATATAAATTTTTCCTCTTTGCCTTCATCGTGTCGCGGCAAGACCTTGAAGTCAATAAATTCTATACTTAATTTAAACTAGGTGTGGCAACCAGTCTCAGTCTACAGGTGTCGTAAAGATCAAAAGAAAAGAAGTGTCGTGTTCTTTAAAAATATTTTATCGGCGACTAAAATTGGCTTTGGCGACAATATAATATGTATCATGAATCGTCTCTACAGTTTGGCATTCTTTTAGATTCAGATTAATAAATATTTAGATAGATTTAAATCCTAGGCTTTCCGTGGCAAATAAACTAATCAAGCCCGTAAACCTTAATCTGTCTTAACTGACTATGGACCTTTAAGCTACACCGAACACGCGCTTGACCTCTAGAGCCCCGATGCGGAAATAATACGGATTACGTAAGTCGTGTCGAACATTTTTTATTGCTCCATTAAATGAGGCACACCGGGTGGAGAGCGCCGTCTCATCAACAAACAAATTTAATATCCATGATACGTACATTAGCGCTGCTGTTAATTGCAAATGTTCATTCCGGAACGTTAGAACATCAATACTGAGTCGTTGATTTAAATTAATCCGTCAAGGGGTTATTCTGTATCGTTTTAATGAATTTTATCCGTGACTGACTTTCTGTAACAAAGCAACTAACATAGATATCAAAAAGTTGCTGATACGTGTTCGTTTCATAAATGAATGTTGGAATTTTTTAATAAGACAAGCAAGTCGCTAACCCGGGCAATCGAGAGCCTGGCAAAGAGTTTACCGGATGCGCTTGCTCACATGGGCTCCAGACGGACGAAGCTAAACGTGTGTTCTCATTCTCAATCGTTCCCACAGAAAACTTAGCCGAGGGGATCGAGTCAAGGTTACCATGCGATCTAACAAAAACACATCGGAATACGCTTTGCAAAAACTAGGCGTTGTTGCACGTTCTGCAGTATCCAAGGGTATTTTATTTGCTTTGCAATGGCGCTCGGCATGTAGCAGGTGTTGTCCGGACCTGAACTTGACTGGACAACATTTTATTCGCCTTTCAACTGATACTTACTGTCATGTCGTTTTGCTGATCTGTACTCGCTTAATGAAATAAGACAACAGTATGCTGCCCATGAATTATAGAATCTAACTTGTTACTTTGTTAGTATACTCGTTTATTTTTAATTATTTGAACAAAAAAAGCATTGGTGGTTATCTCTCCACAGTGAAACAGTTCAGTTTGTATAAAATACTAATAGTTTATTTCTATCGTACAGTATTAAACCGTACATAATAAGGTGACGATAAGAATGCATGCGCTTAGCTAGCAATGCCAGCATACGATATGAGGAACAACTTGCTTAAGTGGAGCAACCTACAGATAAGCTAATGAGATGTATCGCGTTTCTCATAGGTACTCGCTGAACGTACATATTTTTAAAACATTTACTTATCTTAGTAATCCTTGACGAAGAAACATCACGTTATTCTTAATAAATGTGTTATGAATATTTAATTTCTTTCGATATCAGGCTTGATCGAAACGACCATTCTATTGCACCATTCTTGGTAATCAAACGAAAAAATAACTTAAAATATTTTGGTTTTTTTTCCGCATCAAAATTGGCTTGGCCTAATGCGAGATAATCGCGGTCAACCATACATGTCAAACGGAGAACCTCCTTTTTTGAAGACTGTTAAAAAAGTAAATATAATAACTCGTCTTGGCCCGTGCTTCCGTGCCCTCAGATTTTTGTGATATGAAATGTAGCGTTTTTATTGTAATTAAGCTCAATTCAAAAACCAATAGAACGTTCGCAAATCGGTGAAGGTAACGCTCGATTCGCGTGCCGCGCCGTGTCGGCCATTCACCTGCCCCTGATTTTAGCCAATAAGCAACTGGGGTGCCTAATGTGGCATCCTTTAATATCTTGTTGCTATGCAATGATTGATCAGATTCTAAATGTTGATAAATCTTGGAGATATTAAAATGAGGAGGATTTGATGAATAAACATTGATAATCATATTCATAAATGTTACAATGTTATCATAATATTATCATATCATTTATTGGTAATAAAACAGTAGGATTCCCATACTCTACCTTTTATGTGAGGTGTTTCATATCACACCTTCCCACGATTTTCTTACAACACAATAGATTAAAGTTCTAAAATAGACATTATGAACCGCGCTTTGTTTGTTTACTTTGATGAAGTCAACTCTAAAAACATTTGATGATAGGGATACATTAAAAAATGAGTCGTATCCTTTGACGGGCGCTGAGCTAAGAGTGTCCTTTATCGAGCGACCCCGACCCATATCAACCTCGTTCCCCTCACATGAATAAATAAAAGCTCAATTTGTAGCTCGGCCGTTTAACCGCGCGTCGATAGAGGTAAGCGCCTCCGGTATAAAATGGCCCCTCTTGTACTGGACTCGCAAGTCACCTAAACTGGTATAAAGGGAGCGTTTTATAAACTCCAACAAGAGGTCAGTTTAACTGGGCAAACTGTCCAACAGTTTATGTAACCGACAATCGCATTAAACATAACGTTTAGCTGTAGCTTGACATTTTATTTGTGGTTTAAACGAGTACGTAAACCCTTAGTATACTAAGGGCCTGTTTCACCATCGACAAATAATCGCTAACCAACAAATAATTCAAATATGGAACGTCATTTCGTATGAAGTATTGGACAGATAACGCTAACCAGAACTCATTACATTAGGCCACTGTGAAACAGGCCGTAAGTTTGGTATTTTATTTAGGCGACTATCAAGCAAGATTAGCTAACCTGCAGCTACGAAGAACCGGTATCATTCATAGACCATCAACAACATATCCAATTTCTCTATTTAACCTCGAAGGTAAGAAGCAAGGTATATCATTCAAAAACCCTTCCTTTCAATCATGCTGTATAAAAGGGTAATATGTGACGTGTTCTGTTAAAGATAACCAGCCTTGTGTTCGAAAAGGGTGCAATGTAGGGGATAGTTTCGATGTGTAATAGTAATAACACCATCAAACAGAAGTGTTTGTTGTTAAAAGGGATAGTATTAATGTAAACAAGTTTAAAAAATCATAGTTTCAGAAGTAAGCAAACGTAGGTTTGCTTATGAATGACATAGACTCTATGTCATAGAGTGTAACTAATAACTGGGTAGGTTATTATGTTAAAGGGGACTATTAAATTGCAACCGGCGCGCTCGGTGCACGCTTTATCGCCCCAGAAAAAGGGCTCACCAGCCAACTAAGTATGTGGATGCAGCCAACTAAGTATGTGGATGTGAGTCATGAGGGAAACCCTTCCGTGACTCAACTGGTTATCGGATCGCCGACGCTCACCCTGTTGGTATTGATAATGTAATGTCGCACGCGGCTTTTGTCTTAGATAAACTTTTAAAACGTCATTCGCAGTGAAGTGTGCGTCTTTTCGTGTACAATACTCGATGTTGAAGAGGTAATTCATTGTGACAATCCTTCCTCCTGTTTTGAACACTATGTAAATAGGTTTATTCTTGTAGAGGGTATGCTAATGCGTTGTTACGACGTCTCGCATGATCGCATCGCAGATATAAATAACAAGTTATAGTAGATAACTTGCTTCTTCATTCAAATCATAATTTTTAGAAATTGATGCATTGCTTTGATATATTTGTTTTGTTTAATCTTTCATTATTATACCAGATGCCTGTTTATATTTAATATTTGATAGATCTTCGTTGAAGTGTGTCGATAGTGAATAGACATAAACAATCTGTGCAAGCGCAAGTATTTACGTGCAGCATATTTCTCAATCGAACTGTCGCGCTGTTTGTATGGTCTACATGTTGGCTCTCGGCCAAAATATTTCACCCATTATATGATACTCTGCCCGCGTTCACAAAGGGAATGAGATCAATCACTGCAGGCTAGAGACGATTACTGGTGTGCAGGCGTGTAGTGTAGCCCATCACACATTTTGTAACGTTTAACGTTACACAATATCGGCACACAATTTGCTCAGCTCTGTGATCTGTTGACAACTTTAAATGTTCTTGTAATCGAAACTATATTGTAAAGCCACGTAGTTAATTAATCTTTAACTGAAGTCGGTCAAAAAAATTAAGAAAGATCATAAATAAATAAAATCATAAATCCATCTTATTTATCCTCCTTAACTTACCTAATGTTCGTACCTAATAATAAGATATAAACAGTTAAGGCAATTCTTTCGTATCACCATCACTCCTACAGGTTTATTTCTTATTAATAACGTCATTACTCATTATCACCATTTAATTATAGGTCGACCGCAAAACTGAGACGTTTCTGACGTCACTTTTGTCGCTTTTATTTTCATTTCCCTCCCAAAGAATGTACTCCCTATCATTGCTGTAAATTAAACGATCTTTCTTTTACCTTGAAGAAGAACATTTAATTCATAATAAAAATATGGAGTACATTATTCGGGAGAAAAATACAACAAAAGTGACGTCAGAGATGTCTCAGTTTCGCGGTTTACCTATAGCGATCCTTTGGATATGACATGCCTTGTTTACGAAGAATAATACAGCCTTGGTTTATCAACAAAGAATGGCCTATTAAGAGATGAATATTGCCTAGATTGAATTGATAACAATGTTTATGCCTAGCTGTGTAGTGCTAGTTGCGATTGTATCGTTGGAATAGTTTTTTGTCCACGAGGATAAAATTGTCTTGAGTCGATTAGTCATATGCTTCAAGGCCATTCGAGGCAGACTGCTCGCTTAACAACCTCTTATGCTGTTTGTTTTCGCGGAATCACTGATTCACTTTTAGGAGTAGAGTGTAAAAAAAACACGATTGTTTTCATCAGCTTTATTAAGGCTGCTGTCACCTACCTTCTAACAAAGTTCAAGTGTAGTTTTCTCCCCAAAAATGACTAAACTGACTACCTTTTTTGAATGAATTGTGTAGAAATGAACTATCTCCATGAGATGTCGACTCTGAATTTTTGATTCAATCTTTAAAATGCCTGTAACTTGCAATCATAGAAGCCAAATTGTCGGTTTTTCTGGTGCACTTTTCCAGATCAGTTGTTGACATCAGCTATCGAAATAACATAAACATGAAAGGAAATACGTTCCTCTACAAGCTTTCGACTCTGTTTTTTTATTTATTGTTCTAGTTATTCCAAATGAAGACAAAATGGAAACCATGTTTTGGCATAAAATACGCACCTAAAGACAGGCGATTATCTCTGAGATACATTGCACTTATTGTGTGTTATTTGATAAAACAATGTTAAAGAGGTTCCTATCTTTGACTAAGCATCTAAATTCTTGATTTTATCTTGTGCAATATATTCAAAATATCTTAATAAAGTAACCTATAAATTTGAGATTTGGAGCTGTCACGAACATTCATCTTCGATCGACATTTGACAGACAGCGCCGAGCGCTCGGAGGGGAAGGGTGTGTCGCTCGTTGTCTTCGCTGCTAGTCTTATATTTCGTGTATGATGCTCATTCCAAATTTGAAAATATCACGCTTTGCACAATTTTTATACGGCGAACAATTCGCTTTGAGGCTTTATGCAACAGGCATAAAGCCATATAGTGCATTTGGATCGTCGATGGTCTCTAATTATAACAAAAAAGTATTCGTTCTTTTGTATCGACTTATAGTTGTATTTAAATGATTAATCAATGTTATGTAAACTTGCATAGAAAGGAATCCTAATTAATACTATAAACGATTTGTATGTATGGCGACTATTTCAAGAGGTTCTTAGTTATAACGAAGATCTTTTATCATATACAATTTGTATTTTCGAAACTTGATCAAACAAAATGTGAAGATACTAGGACCAAAATTATCGACAAAAATAATAATAATAATAAATTTACTACAAATTAAAATTGTGGTATATGATGAGCAAACTGTTTCTATCACCAAACAGTTAAATGACAATTTTAGACAAATACTGAATTAATAAGGCCAAGAATAGGCAATAGTACCAATTCTACTGCATATGTATGGGGTTACTTATTTATATAAAATAAAGTAGTATCATTAACACTACTTTATAGTTCAACCACGGTAGACCGATTTTCGTGATATTTACTTTGTTGAATTAGTATTTACCTCTTACCCCTTAAGTTATTATAAAACAGGGCTGGGGCGCGCCGAGGCTGAATATGAAGCGAAGTTTTCTGTGGTCGAAGTTTTTTTTTTACTAAAAAGTGCCTTCGCATGGGCTCTCTCAAGCTTCATCTTAAGCGACATATATCTGGGCATAGACTCCAAAAAGAAATGGTTTGCCTAAAATGGAGTCCTTTCAAGAGTTATTTCAGACTTTTTAATGTATTTTGTAGAAATGTGAATGTAAATAGTATGGCGGTGAAGTGACCATTAACCCAACAAAATTAAAGACCAATAAGGGCTTTTGTTTTAAGTATTTGACTTTGAGTAGTAAACATGGTGTGTTAATAAATTTTCTTACATCATTCGTGCTTTGGATTTTGAATAAGAATAAACGGACGACAAAAAGTAAAAGGCCATTTTTTCTTTATATGGACCGTATAGAGGCGTTATTTAGTTCCACAACCTTTGATACGCACTTGTACGTACGTACCATTGGCAATTGGCGTCAATTCCATACTGCGTGGGACTTGTTCATGGCATTAATTCCATACGCTAGTAGCAGTGTTTCAATGGTTTAAACCTAAGTAAATAGGGCAATATTTTGATTTTTTAACATTACTTTTCTTTCTACCACAATCTACAACCACAACCTAACTATAAACTTGTATAGTAAAACGCTTGTTTTAATAGAAGCGTTTCATGTGATGTTTATGTGGTTAATATGAACTTGTATTTAAATTGTACGCAAATGCCATGAAGTTCCATGGTTCTATTCAAGTTCACATTCATATAATGTTTCATTATTGAAAAATGTATATGGACAATATGATATAAAACCGGTGTAAACCAAATAATTAAATAAAAATTATCTTATTTATCATCTGTTATACATGAAATACTTGAAATCTTGATCGAAATCTTCTTGACTACATTTTCTGAATGACAGCTATAATAACTTGTGACATATTTCATATATCAAAATACAAATCATATCAAAGAACAGCGTTACAATAAAAAGCATTTATGTGTAAATAAATCCTCATAGCATCCAGCTGGTATGACACGTGGTAGATCAAACGCAGAACCAACGGCATCATCCACCAATAACCCTTAGTCCCCGTTTCTCGTGGAATTACATTCGTAAAAAAATACCTATTCTCAGAGTCACGATTTGGGTGAAGACATAAAGAGGCAGATAACCAGTACCGACCTGTACCGACTGACTAGTGATGTGCCAAGTCATCTTTTTTTAATCTCGAAATATTTTGAAAATTCGTTACAAAAATCTAAAAAAGGACCGACTGACACTAGAATATTGTTTTTAAAATAAAAAGTAATTACGTAATAAAAAGTAAAACAACATTCAAATCAAGACTTGAGTCGGAAGAGTCTCTACAAAGCATTTCAATTCCATGAAATAGCCAACACGCTATATCACTGGTTAGTCGGTGCAGGTCGGTACGTGTTACCTGCCTCTATATGTCTACACTCTTTAGATGCATTTCGTTTTTTTCTATGCTGTAAGTTTTTCACGGTATTATCTGTACGTTTGTGTTTAAATCTGTGAATTTAGTTATATAATTATCAAAAGGAAAATGTTCGGGAACGGAATTGACGCGAGCCCTGATTCCGAACTGTATTCACTGTATTCGTAATAGGTATTTTAAATACAAAAAAACTGGTATAACATTAATTTATCACATCGACTTTTATAAGACCATCATTTGCTGTGTTCATCATACGCATAGCCTACTACCTAGAGATAAAGTATCAAAATTGTTTAATTACAGTTAACATTTTTTTGTGTCCCGGACATATAAAATCGCACACACACATTGATAAATTCGGCAAAATCTGAGAATCTCCAGACTGTCATATGGCTCTTAATAAATTATGAGCTTTGGAATCAATTTTAGTGCCCAAATACTTAACTTTTGTAAACGTAAAAAATGTTGTGACAGAAACAATAAGTTTTAATTGTCTGGCAAAAATTACGGTGGCGACAATGCTTGAAACAATTCCGCGTAAGACAGGTTGACGGAATACATCAACGTTCCGCTGTAACACGTGACGAAGGGCCTGTCATCCCCAATCTACCCTTCTGTCGTCGTATCTCATCGTCCTTGCGGTTTAATTGGGTATTTCGCTGTTGTTAAATGTACATCAAGGCAGGACCTCTTGCCAATCGATAGATAGATTAATACTCTTTACTGCGCACACTGAAAAACTTCTATGATGTTTTACGTTTGTTAAATTTGAATGCATAATGTGTCTTGAAATCTGTTTGGTATTAACTTTAAACCATAATTTTTTTGACATTATATTTTTCTGATTGGTTGGATATTATGTGCACATTAAATGATCTCGCGATTACATTCTTCGTATTTTGCCAGAAACAAACAACATTTTTCGTAAGTTTTGTAAATCAAACTGACTAAGAAGTTCTACGAGCTAAGTGACTAAGATGTTCTGCATAATCATTAATCATACCTTCTGGTGTTTGAATTCAATGTATTTAGGATTTAATATGTTTCTGTCTTACATATGTATAGCATGGATGGTTGTTTATAATAAGAAGAATTTTATAAGCCGGCTTAATTAATACCCCCTGATAAATAATAATGGTATTAAGTAGACCAGTAGTCTAAAAGGCTTTCATAATGTTTGACGTAATAATAAATAACCGGCCAAGTTTGTCGGTTTAGTATGTGGTAAGTGGGATAGTAGCGTGAGCAAGGTGCGAAAGGGTTTGCGTGCTAAGTAATTATAGGCAGCTGTCTACGTACACGCTCCCAGACCCCAAACACTGCATGCGATGCAAAAAAGCGAATTTCACCGCACACTCGAACACCCTGTATAGTGGCCGAAGCCGCAGACTCCGCGCATGAATAAAAAGTGGGTAAACAAAAATCCTTTTTGTGGTCGCGGTTTACCTTTACCATGTGTACCAGACCGTGAACAATCGCCCTGAATTATCATGTGGAGCGCTTATGAAAGAGGCTGTTTGTGAAACAATTCGAGGTGTACAATGCAAGCAGGCAACCAATGCCGCGTTGTAAACGTTAACGAATTGCTCTCATGACTATATTTGTCGTTTGTTTATGTTATCATATCATTAGATATTCTCTTGACAAAATTAACTTCTGTTCTATCAAAGCTAGAACGACATGACATTATACTCTACTTTAATTGCACCTGCGTTTGATTTTTGATCGGCTCTATCTATCAGGCCCAGAGCTAAAGATCATGCGTTCAGAAATCCTATTTGCATTTAGTGGAAGTTAATTTTCGGTGTTCTCCGACGAGCCCGGCTATTCCGTTTGGCTTTGAACAACGTTATTGAGATGCAGCGACGTGTAATAGGGTAGGGTTTAGAAATTAAATATCGATTGACCGGGGCGCAGTCAGTTAGCCGCGTGATTAGTTCTCAGGGGAGCACACGCTTGACTAGAAGCTTTTGCATCATTCGCTTTCGGTACATACACCCCTAGTCATTTACACGAATCACTGCCTCGCAGTGCACCTCTGTATTAGTCACTGAACGCTAGCAATTATCTTCTGGATTCAAAATTACTAGTTTAAAGCATGCACTCATTCATCTCATGAATAAACAGGTTCTATTCTAGTGCTTCTGACACGACAGAGCCTTGCTATGTCAACCGTAAACTCAATTTATTTGCAGTTTATGTATATGAAATAGATGTTGGTGTCGATATTTTATGCCTATGACTTGTTCACTACATCCTAACGCTCATTACTCTACATGTGTTTAATTTATTTACCAGTTCGTTAACACGTTCTGGGCCACTATTCCAGACATAATAGATGTTTTAATGTTTTCACGCCTGTAGGCGTTCACTGTCCCGGGACATGTTAAACCTGTTTGTTTTATGTATGTAATGTAACTGTATTAAAAGCTTATTTGATTTTGTTATTGTTTCAGCCCAAGTGGGACGGCGTTGAGTACTCTCCTTCAGTTGCGGGAATACCTCCAGACAGCCGGTACCTGCAAGTGTGGGTTGCCCTGTCCTTTAAGACCAGAGACTGCATTCAGTTTTGATCCTAAGGTAATATTTTTCTTTCTTATTCTGTTAGGATGCTATCGACAGTCGGACAGGGTAACTAGTAGTACTACTTTCTAGCCAAGAGTATCATCGAAACTGCGCCATGGTCAGATTATTTTATAGATGTTGTCAGTCAGCAGGCTAAGACCACTGAATAGATAAATAAGGTTAGAAACGTTCTGACAGTTCTTTAGTATGAGAACCTGTGTCGCCGGTGGGCGGTACGACGTTGTTGCTGCAGTGCCAAAAGCACCAATCAATGAATCAAGGCATCAATATCACAAACCAATCACACTTTCCGCTGGGAGCTCTGTAATTGGTGTGATTAGTACGTAAAACCAACTACCAATCACAGAGCTGCTAGCAGTGGAACCATCAATCATCATTCCGCTACGTTCATTCTTTAATGTCAAAATACTACGATGTGGTAAAAGTCGATATTTTAGGTCGATCGATATCGATAACTTAAATTTTACCGGTGTAATGTATTTTTTCAATATGAATTGAAAAAAAACCATAACATTTTAGTTTTGCGTATTTGTATAATTTTACGGCACATTTGATCGCATCAACGGGTTGTACAATTACCTTCCGATAGAAAACAATAAGAAAAAAAATTGTATTGCTATACTTTACTTGAAATAGAGAAATTGGTTGCAAGCGGTCTACTGTGTCCAATGCAATCCTGCAATCTTCAGAAGGTCATATGGCCGGTGGACATCCACGCTCTGATGTTGTCGAAGGGTGTTCAATGTGAAACTTTTCGTGGGAACGGCCTTTAGGTGTTGTTGATTATGATAGGGTAGATATCTACATGGCACAATAGCAATAGCCTACTCTTTCTAGCATCCGAAAGAATTACATATAATTGACAATAGGCGTAGAAAGTATTTCCATATTGTTGTTTAATAAAAAGATAATATCCCCGTATAAGTTTGAAAAACTTTATTTTATTAATAGCAAACAAGAAAAAATAAAACTAAGACATGCAACATAAAAAATAAGAAAAAAAAATCAGACCCGATTTAAGTCAGGTCTGTGTCAAAAGACGTAAAATACTTAAAACATTTATCTATAATATATAAATATACTAATTAAAAAGCTGGATATTTTTGTTTGTTTGTTTGAACGCGCTAATATCAGAAACTATTCGACTGGTTATAAAATATGTCAGATACATTTTTAGATAGCATATTTATAGGGGAAGACTATAGAAGTAGTAATGCGTATGGGCTTATAAAAAATTCTACGATTTATGGGAACGGTAAAACTTAGACGCGCGAACGAAGTCGCGGGAAGGCGCTAGTTTGTTATAAATAAATACTAAACAATATTTATTTTAACTAATTAATCATGTTTTAATCTCATAAAATATCAGTAGGGAAATTACCATTTTTCGATATTTTTACTGTGCCGTGAGCTACATCCCTATCGTTGTGTACGCAAGCGAACCAAGCAAATTGGATGCGATACATTGCGTGCTAAGGTAGCAATTTTGTTAGTAATGTGCGTGCACAGTCATCAATGAGTATTTTTTTAATACTTGGTGCAACAAAATCGCTGTTCTTGCAGAATATTACTGCAACGCTCTTATCACGCGACTGAAGTACTGCTCATGCTCATATGCTCACAACTAGCTCACCTCTGCTGCACTGACCAGGGCATTTCTAACCTTATTATCTATTCAGTGGCTAAGACGACAGACTCACCCAAATAGGACTATATTATAAAAATATAAATTCTTGAATTCTCTGAAAACAACTAAGTAACAAAGCACTGCCTAAAATAAGTGAAGTTTAAAATTCCGGTCAGTGCATTCTTTGTGGCAATTCATCGGCAGCAGGAATGAGCTGTTCCACTTTTTCTGCGCCTCGGCCTGGGAACGATCCGATCGCGGCCGGTCGCGAAGACGTGAAACATTTTACATTGAGTATCTTTCCAATCGCAAGTGTCAATACAATATCCTTTTATTGGTGTCGGTGATGACGTAAAATTACCCCTTTATGACTGTTGATAGTCATACATAATCATACATTGAACACAGGGAACAGATTTTATAATGCAGTTAACAAGAAGTAAGAAAAATAGCGAATAAATATTGCAAAATTATATCAAGTGAAGGGACTGCGCACAGAAGGCGAATCGAGACATTAATAATTAGGGCAATTACCATGTCAGTGTCACCTTGACATCGCGTGGACGATAAAATACGAGCAATAGCCACCGATTCATCTGTATAACTCGATATAACGACGATGTTGCGTAGGCAGACTGGTCACCATTTACATAAATTACTTCATTTTTATATGCCCATTTTCAAGTTTTGACTGCTTAGGGGTTGGTCTGTATATGATTTATTTTAGTAAAACGCTTTTATGATGTGATTTTGAGATGTACGGTCTTATTGGATGACGACTATGATGATGATGTGATGATGATACGGAGAAAAACTGGTGACTTATCCAAGCCTACATATACAGTGGTGGACAGCTAATTAAAGACACTTTGAAAATTGTATGTTCATCAAGTTTTGGGTTCCAATAATTTTGTATTATGAATACATAGAAACCAGCAACTGTTGTAAAATAATCATATGGGTTTTACGTATAATTTGAAGTTACTATTTGCCATAACATTGATCTATTTTTCGTAATTTTTGACCTCAAATCTATTATGAGCAGAAAAGGTGTACCAGTGATGTGGACAACTAATTAAAGACACGATATGTAAGTTACTGAAAACCAAAAAAATACTGAAACTACAAAATAGTCAGTTAATATGAAATTAAAAATAGTCATTTCTTAATTGTTTTACAAAGTTTTTGATGTTTTGTCGTATGTCGTTTAGCTGCATTTTGACCTTTCAATAGTCTTGACACGGTCCTGGCATTAGTGCTATTAGTTCCTTGCAAGCATGTTTTGGAATTTATTCTAATGCTTTCATAAATGCGTCATTAAGATAATTTTAGCGTTGGTAACCTACTAACTATTATTTGTCTGATATTACAAAGTTTCCAATGCGATAGATGTCAGGACATTAGAATAGGACCCAACTGAAAGACCTAGAATGGGATTTCTAGATGAAAAATATTAAGGATCAAAGCATATTTTCATGACAGTATTTGCTGCAGGAAGATCGTTAAATACTTTAGCAAGAATGATAAGGCCTAGATTATGCGAGGAAAACTTGCACTGAAGAAAATTATATAAGTTACCAAATTTATAATATGCCAAACATTTCACGGATGCGGTTTTCCTAAATACATTCTCAACGTGGACCGAATCAAAGTGGATAATTCAGATGTTTTCGAATGTAAATAAATTAAAGATGTAATTACGACGATAAACGGTATATGAGACAACAATTTAACAATACTATGCATCATGTAACTGTAAGATATAAAGTGAGGAAACATCAAAGTGCGCCGTTGATTTTCTAGACGTATTGCTGGACCTATGAAAAAATGCTAGCACATGGATGGAATACCTAAACAATAATAATCAAGAACAGCCTATCTTACCCTTAGCTGACTAAGCATCTTGTCTAGAAAATCATGTAGTTTAGACTTACTAACGACTTACTAAACCGACTGCAACGGCCGTCTCAGTTTTCCTAAGAGACAATGTCTATCTTTTAGATATGCTACCATAATAGTCCAAACATCAATACAATCGAAAAAATTTGGATTCTTGTACTAGATAATACACTAGCAAGACATGTTGCTAATGTTTATTAACTATACGGCGCTTTTATGAAAGCATTAGAACAAATTCTAATACATTATAACAAGAAACGCATATCACCAATGCCAGAACTAAGTTAAGGTCAAAATACAACTAAACGACATACGGAAAAACATCAAAAACTTTGTAAAACATTTAATAAATGACTATTTTCAATGTCATATAAACTAACTTTTTTGTAGTTTCAGTATTTTTTTGGTTTTCAGTAACTTACATTAGGTGTCTTTAATTAGTTGTCCACATCACTGATACACTTATTCTGCTCATAATAGATTTGAGGTCAAAAATTACGAAAAATAGATCAATGTTATGGCAAATAGTAACTTCAAATTATACGTAAAACCCATATGCTTATTTTACAAAAGTTGCTGGTTTCTATGTATTCATAATACAAATTTATTGGAACCCAAAACTTGATGAACATACAATTTTCAAAGTGTCTTTAATTAGCTGTCCACCACTGTACATATGCTGAGTTGCTAAAATGTAATAACTAGTTGAAAAGAAAAAACCGGTTAAGTGCGTGTTGGACCTGCGCATAGAGGGTTCCGTGCCACCCTTAACTGAATTCAGGGTCCACTTACTTTCACTTAACGAAAACATCACAATATATTGCGACAGCAAAAATAACTTTGTTTTTCATAGTGTTTGTATGAAAGACAAAGTTATATTTGCGGTTGATAAAAATGTGCAATATCTCAAAAACTACTGGTTCGATCTCCTTCAAACAGATTTTCGTTGCAAGTTTTCGTGAGATCTACATCATATATTTTTTTCAAAATTTTCACTTTCTTAGTTCAAAAGTTTGATGGGGGGGACGCCCATTTTACCACTTTGGAAGCGTCTATATCTCAAACCTTACACTTTTAGAAAAAATAGTTTTAGAAACCTCAACATCATTTTAAAAGACCTATCCATAGTCCCACACGCATAGGTTTGAGTAAAAAAAAATTTTAGGTTTTAGTTTCATGTATGGGAGCCCCCCTTTAAATATTATTTTTTCTTACTTTTTGTATCTGAATCGGAAAGCGGTGAACAAAATACACCTACCTACCAAGTTTCAGCTATGTGATGCTTATAGTTTCAGAATAAAGTGGCTGTGACATACGGACGGACAGACAGACAGACAGACAGACAGACAGACACACGGACAGACAGACAGACTTGACGAAACTATAAGGGTTCCGTTTTTTGCCATTCGGCTACGGAACCCTAAAAAAGAAACAGCGATATGTATAAACTTTGGGGACAAATCCATTTCCTACAATACATTGTGATCACATTTGCAGAGCAACTCAATTGATTGGCACAATTAATTAATAGCTCGTCGAGTGTATTTTCTTAGCGCTTTAAAAACAACTATTTAAGATATAAATCTGCTACTACACACACCATAACAGTTATGGCAGTACAGAATACATGTTACGAGGTAGTCACTCTGTAAGCATGTAGCGTGCAAGCCACGTGTCTTCGATAACAAGACCAGCATTATCCAGGGTTGAGCGCACATTGCCATTTATTCAGAGCATACTGCCATTGCTTAACAAGTGAGTCGTTATTTGTGGTTTGTCCCACTTCTGTTTACAACGTTTACGTTGTTAATATCTGCACTTATCACTATTTAAGTCACAATGATTTTGATAGCTCTATTGTTTGATGATCGTTTTAAAAACTGTTTACATTACAATTTGTTAGATAAATCCACAGTATGTTGTGGCAAATTTAATGAATTGATTGCTCGTTTTAATGTTTGCTTGAAACGGTTTCCAGATGTTTGTCATTTTAGTTCATCTGGAAATAGTGTTTTTTAAAGACTCTGGTGGAGTACATGTGCTGTATGTGCTCGGCTTTAGACATCTTTAAAATATGATAGTAATAAACTTGCCAAATAGACACCTGTAAATGCATATAAAATTCCGTTTCGCTTGTCCATTTCAATAAAGGTGAGCCTTAGTTGCAGTCGTGCGACGGACAAGTTAATTCTGTCAAAGCTTGCTGCGACCTCCTCGCCTTTGTGTGCACTTGAAATGTACAAATTGCACCACGGCCCGTAGGGGGGAGGTCGCTGCACTCGCCTCCTATCCCCACACTCCCGCTCTCTCATCGATTCCTCTTTTTTCCGAGCATTCGTCTTGAGATGCACTCGGCGATATCTCGATTTCACATTCAGCCCGAGCAGTGAATTGATCCACTCGTATCTTTACGTGCTGTCGGCGATGGATGAGATTCCATAGACGTAACTAGTTCTTGAGCGTCGTTGTGATTCGCGTCGAGACTCGACTCTGGAATGTTAGTCTAGGCTGTCGTTTTGATTTCGAACTCAACGGGAGACAAAGGCCACATTTATTGGAAGATGCAATAGTAAGACGTTCTTATTTGAACGATAGAGACGCATATAAATTACACTCTTGAATGCCATTATATTTTCTTGGTTCTATTTATTAACAAACAATAGTATTTATTACATTGTTTGTAATTGGTTTCCGATTGCAGATCTAATTTCACGTACAAACAGCTTACTTAAATAATGAAAACAAACGAGAGTGCTCTGAACAGAGTGCGGTGGTAACTTTTCAGCGTACTCGTTTGGTATTCATTCTGTGTGTTTCCGTCTATTAACTCCTGCTGGGGGTTACATTTGCGCTAGCGTTTCTTTCTTTTTTAAATTGTTGTTTTCACAAGCCTTGTAAAAACAAATTAAGCCTGAAAAGTGTGAAAGCGCTTGTGAAGTGTTTATTCAAACGCTCTGCGTTCAGTCACACACACGGTGTTCTATATAAAGAAAATATGCATCTAAATTCTTATGATTAACCATAATATCTAAATATGTAAATGATGTCGGTACTAATTGTTTGTTGATTGTGTGTGTTCATTTGTTAGGGATACATGTTAAGAATTTCTCGCAATTATTTGTTGCTTTTTTGTACCTGATACATTAGTAACGAAGATTTATTAAGTGCTTGATGTTCCTTAATCTGATTTAGATTAAAATGACCTTTATTATTAAAATAAATAAATATCTCGTGGTTGGTGTGAAATGATGATCTCAGAATAACACAAATAAACTTATATTATGTATTCAATCCTACCAAAAAGACAATTTCGAATAATTTTGCTGTTCATTGCCGTTTATAAATGTAATCAGTTTATGATTTAGTGCTCACGTTATTTGAACAAGTTTTCCTTCAAGGCCGTTTCTTGTGTGCTCGCTTCAAAGTCTAAGTACCTACGAATGTAAGCACGAGTACCAAATGTTTTTTGCCCGTGATTGTATCCACGCTTGTTGATCGTGCTTCAACAAAAACGCTGGAACTTTAAGATTTATCACGTAAGTATAGTTGAACGAGGAAAAAATGCTAAGTAGACGGTTGTTGAATTGTTGTATTGGAAGCGTTGTCATGACTTGCAAAATTTTCTAGTGACCTGGGTCTTTTTGAGTGTCTTTTTGATGTAAATAAGGAAAACATATAAAAATATGTAGTACATTAATGGCGGATCGTCTGCCTGAACTTTCTCTCATATCAAAACCTTAGGCATCAGTGCCTTTGCAAGGTCAGAGATAGGACATTGCCCATATCCCGGGACGCTGCATCATTCTCAAGGGTCATGGGCCCGCGCCCCGTGTCATACTTCGCCGTCGTGACTCGCGGCAACGGCACCCCCGGCACTGCCACGCGATACCATCGCGACTACACTTTCAGCTGCTGCCGAGACTTTTATAGGCCATTACCTGCCTATTTACGGCCTACCCGATTCTGACCATAAATTCGCGACTAGTCTACATAATTGTCTCATCGGCATTCAAATCGAAATGTTACGCGCACCCTTTCTCGCCGGACAAGAGACTATAAAGTATGAATTTATGATGACAGTTTGTGTACTACCATCCATGGAATAACTATAGGTATCTTTAGTTTAGTTTATCTATGGTGTACACATACATGCTTTGTACAAACTTGGTTATGGAGGCTAATCTAGATATCTATTTGGTCATTTTATCATGGAAATAAACTACCTACAGTCCTAGCTAGACTGTATTAATGGATTGACTGTCATGGTTTTTGTGGTGAACTAACACTAAAGCAAAGGGGCCATGATTAGAGTTTAGAATAACCTCAATAATTCCCTTGATTCAATTTAAGAATGTGTAACGAAACGGTTTAGCAACTATGTAAATATTTCACCTTGATGCGAAGCCCGTGACATTATGGGTTATTAAATTCAATGTCTTACCGCGATCGACTGGTACGTTCACTCAATCTTTCCGAAAGCCCAACGGAATCACATTGTGTTGTCGTAGAGAACAAAGAAATATCGCTCTTCCGCGTGGCAACTGAGAGCAAGTGACATTTAAACGATCGAGGTCGTGATCCTCATATTTTGCTTATGGATGTATTCGCGACTGGTCTCCATCAAACTTTTAACAATGTGTTATTTGCCATATATTTATTTATTTTTTAACATTTTCCTGTCGTTGATGTCACCTTTGCTGGATCTTTTGAAATGTTAATTTATTTATAAATACGTCTTATAAAGATGGTGCTTTTTAGTATTCTTCTTGGAAGGATTTTATCTCATAGTGGTTTTGAATAGGTTAGGTTTTCCCACTTTGATAAAATTTCAAAACACATTACGGCTGTAATTCTATCTAGTGTTAATTTATTTTTGTTATGCATAGATGTATGCGTAAAAATTAATAAAATGTATCAGTTTCCCATTCACACATAAAATATCAGCCATTAGTGTAAAATAAACGTTGAGTTGAGTTAGTTTCTAAATGCCTCCTACTTTCCCACAGAGCGAGGTGAAAGTGGCGACCGTGCACGAGCGCAGGGCGATACGTAACATTCCGAAGTATAGACCTTGTTTGAAACTTGGATAAAACTAATCAGAATAAACAAATCGTTATTATTACTTGAGTAAAAATCTGTTATATTAATGGATTCTTCCAATCAGTGGCTATAACACATGCCATCATGACCATAAAATGTTATTGTGCAATGAAAAGTGTAGCCGTAGATCAAGCATGTTCGTCAACCGGTTGTTGTTAAGCTATAGTGTTGCATCAATGAAGCCGTAAAAGTATCCATTTGATCGATTTGAGTAATATCCGGAAAGGGTGAATTTATGTTCGCCATATTTTACAGATAACCAGAGGTTAAATGTGTATAACCATTTTAGAATACGTCAAACCGCATTGTTTGCCTATCCGTTTACCAATAGCACGTTGCATTACGTTATTTGGAAACAGTTCCTATATTGTAGTTCTCACATGCTAGCAAGCGTATGTCAGTTAACGTGCGTGCATATGGCACAATAAAATGTATTTACCGACAGTTGTAAGCGACACGCTTGGCCGCTGCCTCTCCGATGGAGAGATATGTATGTTGCTAGCAACCGCCCGTCGGCTTTGTCTACAATCTAGAAGCTTTGTTTATTAGCCATTGTACGCCGAGAGATCAGCTCCCGATGTGGAATGGAGCCGTATTCAATAATAGTCTTAGAGGTGTTGTCAGGACTGGACTCCGTTACTCATTTTGACAGTTATATTATACCTTACTTTACATTCAGCTACTAACTATAGACCAGCTACTATTGTTTTTCATATCGTGTGTTACCTCCTTCATTGTCTTCTCCTTTAATGCTGCTGCTTAGCTTTGTTGTCTAAATAAAATATGTGTTGTGTATTTCAATATTGGTTATGGTTATGTAAATACATATATTAATAACAGTGAAACGCCATCGCATTCACAGCCAGCCTCTGTGTTAGGGAAAAATCCTTATTTCAGACGTTAGAAATTCTCCAAGTTCAAATGTGATTTCTAACTCCCTGAGGACTGGCAAAGTTTTTAGAATCTACAGTCCAGTCCCTAATGCAATTGCCGTTTCAATCATATCAATCAACGGGTTACAAAGCCATATGGCTACGTTTCTAATCACATGTGTTTGTGTACGTGAAGTGGACGCATCGCGCATCCCCTCATGGCGGTATCGGGGTCAAGGTCGTCGATATTGAATAGAACACAAATACGACCCTCGCCCCAATCCATGAGTAGTTTTCAATATTTACTGTCAAACAAACCCCACACTGCATTACGACTGACACCTAACCAATCATTTGTATCAATAGCTTATGGAATGTGATGCGATGCGATCAAATGATGATTATCATATTAAAAGCTTGGTATTTTTGGTGACTTCATTAGGTGTTCACAATAAAGACAATATGATACCTTTAAAATTACCAAAGAAAGTAAGCTTCCAAAACTTTGAAACAGAACTCTCAGAAATGCAAACATTTGTTCTATAGAAACAAGAAGTTACGATTTTTTCAAGGTAATTCTTTTCAATATTGAAGTGGACAAACACAAGTAGAAAAGAAGAAACAATTTATTTCTGGACCAACAACTGTATTCTTGAATTAGAGCCATTTGCTCTTATACAGATATCTTTTCTATTTGATTCAGGTCTTTTGGTTAGACCAAAACCTAAAGAAAATTAACAATTCAGTTCATTACATCTTATAAGATATTTTATTTGTCCTGAATATACCAGTACTTCTTCATACTGCCGAATATAATCTCGTTCAGCTGACCTGACTTATTAGGATGGCCTTGCGTTAATACTCATTTCTTTTCATGAGATCTCGACCTAAATACAGATTAAAGAAGGGGACCTCAATCTCTCCTAACTGCCGCTAACCTTTCAACGAGGGATAATTGCACTTCTACTTGGACGAGTTTGTGTTTAGATTTTATTTGGAAAAATAAATGTGTTAGACCTTTAATCCCCTCGTACACACGGGTATGTACGAGTTTAGGAAAAAAGTTTATTCTGGTTGTTGAAAGCATAAGCATTATCCATCAATTTAGTTTTATTTACGATTCCTTGCTTACATACTTGCTAAGATAGATACGAGGGGAGTTCAATGTATTCTCGGTATCGACGTGAAAGAATAGGCAGAAAATTCTGAATGAAATTTATTTTTCAATGTAGTCCCCTTGGCTCTGAACACACTTAGTTGTCCTGGAAAATAACTATTCATTTCCCTCCAACAATCCGAAATAAAAAACTTTGCGGATTTTCACCACAGAGCAGAGCTCAAAAAACTCCTTGCAACAATCAACTCACAGTTGTTTCTGAAGCGCTTTGAGCATTCGCGGCACCCACCCATCTTGCACTGACCTTTGACAAATTCAGATGGTCATAAAGGGATAGTGTGAATGGTACCCACGGATAGTTTGGTTCTTTCTGCTAATATATTCACTCTTACACGGGCATCTTTCGTCGTACCTAAAATGGATCTAGATTCTATACACGCTGCCGCGCTGTAGCGTGTCAAGCCAAGTTCAAGCTTAATATTAATGATGATAAATGACAAGTTGTTTTACTAATATATCCCTATAATAACATTAAGAGGGTGATTGTGTTGCTTTTCCCCTAATTTAGTGACTATTTTACGTCGTACATGCTTTAAATTAAATAGTGATTGAATGCACAATGTGGCGGGTGTGTGTAGCTGCAAAGGGGCAGGTTGTACAGACGGGCAAGTTCGGCAGTCGTAAATGTCCCCGTTAATTAGTGGCGGCCCCCGACGATGCGGCGACAAATTACGCGACATTCAGTTGCCGCACGCAAATAAAACGACCGCGAACCGCCTGCCTATAGGGATCGATTGAACCTCTTTAGCCTCGTTTGTTATACCGCAACCGTGTTAAATTAGATAATGGAACGTCCAACCAAATTATTTGAGTGCGCAAGTCATTTCCGTAGGCTCTTAACATGAATAATACGCATAACAAACAACGAATTAGGTTTTCTAGGAAATTGATATGTGCGATTGCAATATAATGGCTGTTGGTTGGCATTGAAGTGACTCAACGGGCTTTTTTATTGGTCTTGTTTTCCGTATCGTATCATTGAACCTTTAAAAGTAGCACAGCATTTTACCCTAAAGCCTTTTTATAGGTTTCTTAAGGATTCCGTACAAACAATTCTATTGTTGTGAAAATAGAAATACTGCTCCAAAAGATTCTAACCGGATAAGATTCTTAACGAAACAATTTATGTAGGCTACTCTGCTGCTACTTTACTTTAGTTTCCATTATATTCTGTGGTATTCTCATTTTCTCTAGTTCTTCTTTCTGTTAATTACTACAAACATTTATTCTTTTAGCTGTTGTGTTGCTATGTGCTTTAAGCTAAAATACTCCATGCAATCACTGTATTAAAAGTCGCAGTAATCTAAGTAAATCTTACACTCGTATTACTTCATGACGTATTTACCAAGAACACGCAACCCTATAGGAAGAGTGGACAAATGTATTCACGACACAACTGAATAATTCAACAGCGAAATGTATCTATTAATTAGAGCGCAGTCATTACTTAGCATGACATGTTCGATGCAGCGGGGATGTCCGATGCACCGAGCAGGCGCGTCCATCACGTTGATTGGTTTCATATTGAAATGACCCGGCATTGTGGCGCAGCTTATCTATCTGTCCGGACATACTTCCCATTAAAGTGGATTTGCTGTTAGCCCTATCTACGACAAAGACCGCGATATTGTGATCGTTGACGTACGGTTATGGCACATGAACGACCCAATGGGCTGCACTGCCTGGGAACTGGCGTTCACAATGTCGAATGGTATTCAATCACATTGAAACATTGGTCGTTATTCTGTCCCATAAAGTCATTTCATTATAAAATAAGGACTAACGAATGAAGTCTTATAAGTACCCGTTTCATTATCGTGTAATACAGCACACATTCGTATGTATGCAATAATTCAACGTTTAGTTGCGAATGTGATTGTCCGGTAACTGGCACAAGGACAAAAACGACGGCCTCTTGTACGACTCCGCTTGAAGGCACTTTATTCTTTTGTGTCGAATGTAACGTCTCTATTAAGAAACAAAAACTAAGCCAGTGTTAATGCTTGTGTACTTGCAATATACTTTTCATTTATAATGCATAAGATTCAGTCGTATGTACGAGTATTAGGCATCTCATTTAAATTTAAAAAAAACAGACATTTGTATCATGCATGTATAACATTGTAAGGCGCTGGTAATCATCGCTAACGAGGAAAATTTATAAGCGCAAGATTTTTTGACGTCAGTATATATCGTTTCAGAACGCATGAAAGTGGCCACTATTTCAAAATTATTTATGTTTTAGCCCATGTCGGTTCAATCATTTTAATTACTTCGAGATTTTTTTTACTGAGTAGGTACTAGATATTCAATTCTCAAGACTTTCGTCGTCAGAAACTTTCTTTTTCATTTGCTGTAACGGTATTATCGTATGGCATAGTCTGCCAAATTATTCTTCCTCACATTATTATTTTATGTACATAGTTTTTTTTATATATAATATTATAATGGCACTAAAAAATTGCAAATCATGCGGCTATGACAACATAACGACAAAAAATTTAAAGATCGTTGCCTCTCATTTAAGTTATGTGTTAACCTATCTCATTAACCTCTCTTTTGTAAATGGTGTTTTCCCAGAGAGATTAAAAATATCGCTGGTCAAACCACTTTATAAGAAAGGAAACAAACTTGAGCCTGATAATTATAGGCCAATAACACTAGTGCCTGTTCTATCTAAAATCTTCGAAAAGGCGTATCTGAACCGTGTAAATGACTTTCTGTCCAAATTTCATATTTTGCATCCACAACAATACGGTTTTCGAAAAGGTAGCTCAACGACACTTGCATGTTTCGACTTTTTGAAAATTGTTACTGACAGCTTAAATAGCAGTGTACCTCTTGTGTCCATATTTCTGGACATGAGTAAAGCTTTTGACTTTGTAAATCATTCTCAACTTTTAAGTAAATTAAATATTTATGGCATTAGAGGTAGGGCTCTGGATTGGGTGGCGAGCTATTTAGAAAATAGACAGCAATACATAGAGATATCTAAAACGGTTAAGATAAAAAATACTCTTACAAAACGCAACTTTCGATCTGACTTAAAACTTAACAGAACCGGTGTTCCGCAGGGAAGCGTACTCGGTCCTCTCCTCTTTTTACTATATATTAATGATCTCCCCGAAGCTATCAGGCACGAGTCCATTCTCTTTGCGGATGATACCACTTTAATAATCAAATGTGATGAGTATAACAATTTTGAACAAGAGGTAAATGATACTTTCAAAAATGTAATAAAATGGATGGAAAGCAATAACTTGAAAATTAATGTTAAAAAGTGTAAGCAAATTCAATTTCTATCTTATAACTCTCGACCTCTACCGGTTCAAATTTCATATGAAAATGACATAGTAGACTCAGTTAATGTTCACAAATTCCTTGGTATTAATATAGACAAGCATTTAAATTGGAAAGATCATGTAGAGCAAGTGTGTAATAAGCTTAACCGATTTGTTTTTGCTTTGCGAAAGCTAAGACAAACAGTCTCTGTAGAGGCAGCTCTAACGGCTTATCACGGCTATGTTTCATCCGTTCTAAGTTATGGATTGATATTATGGGGGAACTCAGTGAACGCTGACCGGGCATTTAAACTACAAAAAAAGTGCATGAGAGCCATTTGCAATTCGAAATTTGACGACAGCTGTAAACCATTGTTTAAAAAACTTGATATTTTGCCTCTACCGTCGATGTACATTAAGGACGTCTGTTTGTTTGTGTTCTCCAATCAAGGATTTTGGAAAAAACGAGCTGAAGTAAATATTAGGCAAACTAGGGCGAGAATTATGAACAGATTGTATCAACCTACTTGCCATAAACAAATATACAAGATAAATGTTTATAATATGTGTATTGTGCTATTTAATAATTTACCAGACGACTTTAGATTAATTAATGACTTTAATGCATTTAAAACAAAGCTGACAAAATGGTTATTACACCACAGTTTTTACAGTATTCAAGAATTTATTGAATATAAAGAAAAAATATAATAAATCCAATTGTAATATTATGTCCATGACTGTTCTGTATAATTATTGTTATTTCTTGTTCACTACTACTTATATATTTGCACGCTATTATAAGGCTGAATGCATGGGACTTAAACTATCATTATCAACTGATGTATTTGATTACTGTATTCTTGCAAATAAAACATTTGACTTTGACTTTGACTTTTGACTTTTTTTTATCGGTATCCGGATCGGTCTTGCTACAAATTGTCCGTGCTAATATCGGTAGTGTGTTATGTGCAAACATTAGCATTTAGCAGTGAGCAGTGTGCAGCTGTGTCAGCGGGAGCGTGGAGCAATTTGCGTGTGCAGCGGCGCACAGTGGGCGTCCAGCCATAATGGATGGCCGGCGTGATGCAGATTGGGCACAACACTATCGCCGCTCGCGTTGCTGCATAACAATCTAGTGCACTGTGCACACTCCACACCATCCACGTTGGTGCACTCGCCTATTCATCTCGGTGTTCGAACTTTCATTTACCAATGCTCGACTCTATTCAGAATGCATTGAACCTAAAGTTGGAAGGTTCACTATTGTATTTTCAATTTTCAATCAAACTTTGTCTGGACATGTCAATTTAGTGGTGTTCTCTGTATTTCACGTAACTTGTTCGGTTTTATGTGGTTTAAGCAAAAGGTCATGTTTTAAGTATAACTTGGTTGTTATTTATTCTGCACTTATCTCTTTCTTAAGCACATTGAATCGAAGCCAGAAAATACGGTACGAAAGCTTCTTTAGAAAAACTATTTAAAAGTTTCAATAACTTGTGTCGCTCTTGTATTCCCATTACACAACACAATAGTTTAATGTTTCAAATGTCTTGTAAGTAGATAGCTTAACTTACGAGTATAGCGGTTGTGTCTACGAAATCAGGAAACGCAACGTTTGATGATTGGCTTAGCTGGTGTCGTAACACTGCTGGTAGTCGGCCGTGCAGGTATCGATCAGTGCTTGTTACATAACAATAAACCGTTTGTCTTTGGGCCCGACGCCTGACATTATTCATCGTGAAACATGTACTCATTAGCAAGATCAAGATACAAACAGATACTATCTCAAATGACGCTAATTCATTATGTATTGGCATCTTAATTAAGTTATTCGTGAATTATGTGCGCAAATGTCAATAGTCCTCGTTATCGAATAACATTTTGAGATAACGTTAGCACATTACATTAGCCAAAAAAGTCTGGGTGGCTAAGAAGTAGAGGCATTCGCCCGGATAGCGAAGGACAAAGCGGTTTGATTCCCCGCGTCAGACACTTGATTTTATCAAGTGCAATTTCTAAATTGCTTCCATCGTCCGAAAGACTGGCCAGCGCGTTCTGTAAACAGAGACCGCTGGAAAAGTTTTGGGGAGGATACTAGGATAGTATAATGGCTTGATAAAATAAATTGGTTTTATGTACGTAATACGTAGTATTAATAAGTTTTGGCATATTTTTACATATGATATTTATCTTTCAGGTGGTGGGGAAACCATACCAGCCTAGTTCAGGGGCGGAGCTGACGAAGCTGTGCAACCACAAGCGGAAACTGCTGGCGACGCTACAAGCGCGCGCGCAGTCACCCGCCACGCCGCCGCCGCAGCACCACATAGAACAGAAGAAAGGTAAATAAAATTGTTATTTAAAACTACCCTTTTGGCATTATATCGTCAGACTTATGAGGAGGTATCGCTGTATTTCTTCAATCCGAGGGTTGGTAGTGTATGCTGTATAGTAAGAACCATGATTTTGCTAATACTAATAATACAGATAAGATAACATGTTAAGACATATGTTTGACTGGTAGAAAATGCTTTTAGCATTAAGTCCGCTATATGTACCGGTTGTTTTTGCAAGAAGTTTAAAAATAAATAAATAACAGACAACTGTTAATAAATGATAAGTATGGTGCTAGTCATGCAGGCGAGACACCCTGTATGTAGTAAACCTAACGGTATACTTAACTTACGATAGTTTGTGAGTTGACCTTTATCGTTTTTTTCCAAAATCTTTTACATCCTACTTATCACGTTATTAATGTATTAGCTGCGTTCAGAATCAGACTTTCAAGCAATGGGGAGAGATCTAATAGTTAGAAAATAGCCCCTGAACACAATAGGCCATTACTTAGACTTTCTACTTGCTTATATTAACGGCCTAGTAATGCAACGAGAGAAAGGTATAGATAATTATATTAACAGTATAAAATTATATTAACGTTCATATAAATCGATGCCCTTTAATTAATGTTTCAACTTTCTTTAAACGACTCTGGGGTAAACAAGTTATTTGAAACTCAATCTTGCAGAAGTAAACAAGGAAAAATGAGATAACAATAAACAAATTATTATTCATGTCATAAAGGAAAGTAAGAAACGTGAACTGGGAAAATTGTTGGCGAAATAACAGGGGTTGATTGCGCTTAGTGCTGCGACTCGGCGAAAGATATCGGCACTCTTTCTCGGGTCTCAGACGACTCGTGCGAATAGCTATCTGATTTCGTAATAAAAATTTCACATGTATCATTTCATTGTACGTATTGATTTTAGAAATAGTACATATTATACATTGATCTTTTTTTTAAACATATTTCTTTGATTTAATAAATTTGTATATCGATGAGTCTACTTATAATAAAATTAACCTAACGTTTAAAAGTAGATAAGTATTAGGCATATTGTCCATTGATGTGAAATTCTAAAATCTAAAGAACAATAAAAATATCGCGGTTGAATGAAACACACAATTTATATTGTGAAAACAGCACAGTTTGCAGTAAAATTTTATAGCGTCGGAATAATTGCGTGGAATTATTGTTGATCCAAAGTTTCGCATAATTGCACGGCGTAGTTGCGGTCCTGTCGCAGTACTTGGAAATCATTAACGGCTGAATGAACTGCCATAATCACGTCTAAAGTTTATGGCTGTCGTTTGCGCGCTTTTGTTTAGACGTTTTTTAACGGTCGCGTGAAACGGGCACGTCATCACTACGTAAACGCCCCACCCCCCACGCGCATTCACCTTAAATTAAAAGCTTTTGTGTTGCACTCGGGCGTACTAACTTTGCGACGAATAAACTAAGTTTCCCAGTCAAGTGGTTTTAAAGCTGCTTTTGTTCGCGGGAATGCAGTCGTCTGTTTTGAAAAGCTTTTGACGATATGCAGAATGGTTTTAGTGGAGTTTCATCTGAGGAACATTATGCGATTAACTGAGTAGCTTTCCTGGCGCAATCGTCGCCTTGTTCCTTCATCCAATTATACTGAGTGTGAACCGGCCGGGATTAGTCAGGAAACCGTCCGCCGAGCCGGCCTGTGATACCGCCTGTCTGTGATGAGAGCACATTGATGCACACTACATTGTTATTTCAATGCTTGAAGTTACTCTTTTATCTGTTGATAAGGGTATTAAAGTTTTAGTAAATATTCATTTAAAATTGTTTCTATTACTCAATGTAATCACACAATACATCTATTTCACAAGTTGATTGATAACCAATTTGTGTAGTTTAATTTATTTATTTATTAACTTCATAATGTACAAAAATCGTTTCCAGAGCGTGTTCCAACAGTCCTTCAAATTTTCATCTTGGACGTTTAGAATTTCCACTATTAGTACCTTCAGGGCTAAAGCAACACTGAAAAGTGGCCGCTCGAGGACAGAGTTGTTTCTTGTAACAAAGAGGGTAGAGCGGTGTCTTTGTTGTTAAGTGGCAGCGCAGGGTGCGGCGGGCGCGGGGCGCGCTTAGTGCGCCATGAATAGCGGGTAACTGCACTTCGTCAGCCGTCCGTCCGGGAGTAACAACCTGCAATGCACCCGACACCCCCGGCCGAGGAGTCGTCTCCACCCTGCTATTAACACCTCGCATCATCTCGACGATACACAGATTTGTTTGTCTGACATAATTGCGCTGGATAACTTCCTCTACATTAGCCAATATCATGGCTTATTTACTATCATTATTACCAATGTATTATCATTATTATACTAAACGCACCTAGCACCTCCTGCATTAAACAAAGTAATAATTTTTTATATTGCCGGTCCTAAGAAACCTTAATTTATTCGGTCACCCCTTTCTCACGAAATAATTTCAATGGTCCCATGGCGCACACCACTAATTTGCCGCAGTCTCCCTTCTCGCTGCTTTATTTGTACGTTAGCGTTTTACGTAATCAAAAGAGGTTTACAAATAACGCGCTAGCTATTTATTCATTATTATTTTTATTATACTTCTGAAGACTGTAATTAATTAAAGTATCTACACAGTATTAGGAAAGCCTGATACCGAAGCGGAGGAGAGATAATGTCCGTAAACAAGATTAATCGCCGAGAGCGGCCGGCGAATCGGGAAGTCTATACGGCGAGCCGCAGAATTGCGTAATTACCGTAAAGGAAGTCGGCCGTTTAGAGCAAACAAAAACGCAGGCGACTCGATCAGTGGCGGGAACAAAGGCGGGTGTAATTTGAAACAATCGGCGATGGTGCAGAGCGGCGGGCCGGCGGTGGCGTGGGCGCTCGCCGACTATTGATCTGCGAGTCGCGGCCACCCCGCTCACACCCGGCGCCCTGCGCCCTGGCGGCCCGGCGCCTCGGAGACCACCCCGCCGCGGGCCCGCCGAGCGAGCACACAACCCGTATTTTAATTGCAAATCTGCCAGATAATGTGCAAATAGATAACAGTATTATACTCGGCTCGCTAACTAATTATGTAGCGTTATCGAATTACGAGCTCTACATACTTTTATACCTACCTAAAACGGAATGAATCACGTCTTCGAGTAACTTCTTTCGAAACCTTTAAAACAAACGGGTTGTGTAATCTGAACGTTAATTCTTTTAAGTTTTAATTAAACATCGGCCCCATGAGCCGAGCTCGATTGGATGTTCCCCGCGTGTCTGATTCGCAGCGATATTTTTTCGTTTTACATATAAATGGGTCGATCATCAAGGGTCTCCCCGCTCCGATTTGTTTGGAACCGCTTATTTTCCATTTCCCTCGCCCACAATCTGGGTCGTTCGCAGTTTCCTTAGGAAACGATCTCGATAAGAGGAAATGTTGTAATAGATTTTATTATCGTTGATAATGGAGTCCTCGGTATAATAAAGTGTACTTTCAAAGTACTCTTAGTTGGAGCTTAACAAGCTTTGTTAATATTAATCGTCCGCTGCTGTAAAATGTCTATTTTGTTTCGAGTTTAAGCTTATAATTATACTGATTTATTTACAAAGTACATATATTTTTATAGTAATCAGTCGCGCAAGTAAATAAATACAAAGAAAAGAGTACATTGATATAAAAATGGTTTGAACGGATGACATTGAGCAGTCTTTATATTCTTTTGAATTAATAGGTCGTCTGGAGAACAGCGCAAAGTCACGCGGTCGGTCTCCTCGCGACTTTTTCAATGACGCTGCGTGTATTGGTGCGATACCCACTGCCCACTGCTTGTGCGTTTGTTTTGTCAGAGTGACCGATTATCGCTGTTTTAAAACAGGATGGATTACTGTTACCAAATCGTCCACAAAAATAGGGCTCGGCAGATTTTTATTTATCTAAAAGTAGTGTCGAGAAAAAAGACTTGTGGGTCTTTTAATATTTCCATTATACAATATGACGACATACTAAACATAGTTTATGATATGAACATTTTATTAGTAAGTCATAATAGTAAGTAAGGATTCCATAATGTGGGTCATGTCATGAATCATAACCGAACTACAAAATATCTTCTACATTTATTACGATGATGATGAAACAATTATTTCCAACTGTTTTAGTAACAACAGAAGTGGCTGTGCTGAAGAAGAAGATGAAAAAACGAGCAAACTACCCGCCCAATGTGAGCGTCTCCCAGCTGATGGTGCAGCGGGAAAGGCCACTCAACGACTTCAAGGTAAAAGAATTTCTATAGAGCCTAACAAAATTAATATTTATATGCAGCATGTTTATACAACAACCAAACAACACGGTTTAGTAAAAGCGATCACACATGTTTTTAGTATATGATACCTTATCTTATCTTCATGATTCTATTTACCGACTTCAAAAGAAAGAATGTTATCATTATATTTTTCAGTGGTCGGATGTATCTGATGAATGGGTTAAATAATTGTCTTTTGCAAAATCCATTCTACAAATCGATCTACCAATGACTCTGTCTGAGGTGGTCAAAGTTTAGTTATATTTCATACATTTCACATATATTTATGCAAATAATAATTACCTCAAGTTAATAATGTAATTTATTATTTCCAGCCCCAAGAGAACGAACACAACAGAACGGCCTCGCCCGGTATAGGGCCGCGGCCGAACAGCGGCCAGTCTTGTCTGCCCACATTTGCGCCCGCGCAACAAAACCCTCTCAACGCCCTCCCACAAGACGACGCCAAACAAGACACGCACGTGCAGAGGAGCTCACACTACCTCACAGTCAGCAGTGGTTGGATCACGCAGCAACAACAAGACAACATGGACGGAAAGCCCCAGCCTAATATCTCTTCCGCTAACACCCCGCTAAATGTCGGCCTACCGGTACTAGGCACCAATGGACAAGTCATCGGAGTCAACACGGGCTACAACAAACATACCAACTACAAAATGAGTGTCATGTCACAAAATATTCTAGATCAAGATATCAAAGACGAAAAGAAAGACATTCCACAGCAACAAAATATTCAACCCGCTAAAAACCAAGTGAAAGAAGAGGAATCACAAATATTTTGTGGTTTAAACCAACCGCTGACGCCCGAAGTGATGCAAAAGATTAATGAGCAACAGCAGATCTTCATACAACAAAACCAAAAACAAATCGAAATGGCTATGAAAGGGTTCAAGACGCAATTAGCTGAAAATGTAAATCAATGCAAGCCCCAGAACCAAAATCAGTATGTGCCACAGGCACAGTTGGTTATACAAAACGGAGCTGTAGTTAAAACTAATCCAGCTAAAACTCCGCCGTGGCAAGTTAAGAGAAATGATACAAACAATTCTAATCCAATGACTAGTCCAAACCTGAAATCGCAGAAAACGGAGAGTATAGATTATGAAGAGTCAAATACGAGTGTATCC
>OY757259.1:8569218-8658608 GCA_963584085.1 Pyrausta aurata
AAAAAACAAAAAAAATATCCAACGACGAATTTTCCGTTTCCACAACTAATTAGCGACTAATTAGGGGCAAATTATCCCCCTAGTCGATTTTCAATCAGAAACTTTCAAAGACGTTTTCACCCAAAAAACAAAAAAATATCCAACGACGAATTTTCTTTTTCCACAACTAATTAGCGACTAATTAGCGGCAAATTATCCCCCTAGTCGAATTTCGATAAGACACTTTCAAAGACGTTTTCACGGGGCTGCTCCGCTATCTTCATATGAAGTTAGCGAAGCATCCAAAAAACAATAAAATCCAACGACGAATTTTCCGTTTCCACAACTAATTAGCGACTAATTAGGGGCAAATTATCCCCCTAGTCGATTTTCAATCAGAAACTTTCAAAGACGTTTTCACCCAAAAAACAAAAAAAAATATCCAACGACGAAATTTCTTTTTCCACAACTAATTAGCGACTAATTAGCGGCAAATTATCCCCCTAGTCGAATTTCGATAGGACACTTTCAAAGACGTTGTCACGGGGCTGCTCCGCTAACTTCATATGAAGTTAGCGAAGCATCCAAAAAACAAAAAAAAAAACCAGCGACGAATTTTCCTTTTCCACAACTAATTAGCGACTAATTAGCGGCAAATTATCCCCCTAGTCGAATTTCGATTAAACACTTTCAAAGACGTTTTCACGAGACTGTTCCGCTAACTTTATATGAAGTTAGCGGAGCACCCAAAAAACAAAAACAAAAAAACCAACGACGAATTTTCCTTTTCCACAACTAATTAGCGACTAATTAGCGGCAAATTATTCCCCTTGTCGAATTTCGATAAGACACTTTCAAAAACGTTTTCACGGGGCTGCTCCAAAAAAAAAAATCCAACGACGAATTTTTCTTTTCCACAACTAATTAGCGACTAATTAGCGGCAAATTATCACCCTAGTCGAATTTCGATAAGACACTTTCAAAGACGTTTTCACGGGGCTGCTCCGCTAACTTCATATGAAGTTAGCGAAGCATCCAAAAAACAAAAAAAAATCCAACGACGAATTTTCCTTTTCCACAACTTAATAGCGACTAATTAGCGGCAAATTATTCCCCTAGTTGAATTTCGATAAGACACTTTCAAAAACGATTTCGCGAGGCGGCTCCAAAATCAGAAACATTCAAAGACGTTTTCACCCAAAAAACAAAAAAACCAACGACGAATTTTCCTTTTCCACAACTAATTAGCGACTAATTAGCGGCAAATTATTCCCCTTGTCGAATTTCGATAAGACACTTTCAAAAACGTTTTCACGGGGCTGCTCCAAAAAAAAAATCCAACGACGAATTTTTCTTTTCCACAACTAATTAGCGACTAATTAGCGGCAAATTATCACCCTAGTCGAATTTCGATAAGACACTTTCAAAGACGTTTTCACGGGGCTGCTCCGCTAACTTCATATGAAGTTAGCGAAGCATCCAAAAAACAAAAAAAAATCCAACGACGAATTTTCCTTTTCCACAACTTAATAGCGACTAATTAGCGGCAAATTATTCCCCTAGTTGAATTTCGATAAGACACTTTCAAAAACGATTTCGCGAGGCGGCTCCAAAATCAGAAACATTCAAAGACGTTTTCACCCAAAAAACAAAAAAAATCCAACGACGAATTTTCTTTTTCCACAACTAATTAGCGACTAATTAGCGGCAAATTGTTCCCCTAGTCGAATTTCGATAAGACACTTTCAAAGACGTTTTCACGAGACTGTTCCGCTAACTTCATATGAAGTTAGCGGAGCATCCAAAAAACAAATAAAAATCCAACGACGAATTTTCCTTTTCCACAACTAATTATCGACTAATTAGCGGCAAATTATCCCCCTAGTCGATTTTCAATCAGAAACTTTCAGAGACGTTTTCACGAGACTGTTCCGCTAACTTCATATGAAGTTAGCGGAGCATCAAAAAAACAAAAAAAGAAATCCAACGACGAATTTTCCTTTTCCACAACTAATTAGCGACTAATTAGCGGCAAATTATTCCCCTAGTTGAATTTCGATAAAACACTTTCAAAGACGTTTTCACGGGGCTGCTCCAAAAAACAAAAAAAAACCAACGACGAATTTTCCTTTTCCACAACTAATTATCGACTAATTAGCGGCAAATTATCCCCCTAGTCGATTTTCAATCAGAAACTTTCAGAGACGTTTTCACGAGACTGTTCCGCTTACATCATATGGACAGTGTTATGCAAAAGGGTGTCAGGTGAAATATTGGTCATTTCGAGATAAACGCGTTTAAAGATTTTCAAGGTCTTCACTTTTAAAATTGCTGTAACTTCGTATTTACACAATTTACATGCCTGGAAATTGGCATAACTACAGAATGAGATGTATATTTTATGTATTTGATGTTCATTTGTGTGAATTATAATTATACAAGTAGATAAATGCAATTAAAACACTTAAAACCTTTTTGCTTTAATAGGATATCGTTGCAAATAATTTGCTAAAAGGTTTTAAAGTACTTTAAATCCCTTTTGCAAAACTCTTTTAAGAATCCTATTAGTATTAGTTTTATAGTCAAACAGTTTCAACGACACAGTTCTCTATATTTTTATGATTTCTTCATTAAAATTTCATTTGTTTTATTTTGTAGAAGTTTATAAAAAGCGTTACTTTCAATAATTCTAACGTTCTAGTAAATCCACACACTTTTTCTGGATTTTTGCTATTCGTAATTTAATCTGCGTATTTCTATGCATTTTGTAATACTTGATTATCAATGAACAGTCTGCCCATGGCAAAATCAGTATAAAATACAACTTCAGGTGATAGCTTGATCAATCAAGACCTATATTCAAAAATGTACTCTGTTTTTAATTTGTATGTACTATGTACTGCCAAAACCGCAGTAAATTGCTTCTTTTTGCTAGATTTGATTATTAAAAATACAGATATTAATCTTAAGACTCTTACATCCATAGGTCACTATTATTTTATTCAAAAATAATAAGATGCCTTCGTAAAATCATTAGAAAAATCTGTATTTTTTAAAAAGTTAATTCAAAAAGAAATTCTCTTCTATTATAAGGATTTTGGAATACATAGATGATTTTATTTAAAGTAAGTCAAACTGGAGATTTTTAGGAGTTAGTAGGTTGAATAATCTTTTTAAAGGAATTATGACTAGGATGACTTGTCGTCCTATTCATTGGTCAAAAATCTTAAACTAAGGTCTATTTAGTCATTATTTTAAGATCTGTGCAAGAAAAAACGACAGCTGTTTAAACCTGACAGATCAACAATTCAAAAAACACAATAATTTTAGTATTTCCATTAATAAACATGGACTTGAAACCTTTTTGTTAAAATAAATTCAGCAATAATAAATCGCTAAACGGTATTAAGAACACATGAAACCTTTTTGCATATATCAGTATACTCAATGGGTTGTTTCGCAATACGTTATTTTGTGAGATAACTTTTAATATAAATTTTTCCGAAGTTCGACCTTTGGGAGACCAGTTAGAGGACATTTTTGCGAATCCAGTGGTACCAATAACTCCATACCTGATTTTAGGTCACTTGACACCCTTTTGCATAACAGTGTCCATATGAAGTTAGCGGAGCATCCAAAAAACAAAAAAAATCCAACGACGAATTTTCCTTTTCCACAACTAATTAGCGACTAATTAGCGGCAAATTATCCCCCTAGTCGAATTTCGATAAGACAGTTTCAAAGACGTTTTCACGAGACTGTTCCGCTAACTTCATATGAAGTTAGCGAAGCATCCAAATAACAAAAAAAATCCAACGACGAATTTTCCGTTTCCACAACTAATTAGCGACTAATTAGGGGCAAATTATCCCCCTAGTCGATTTTCAATCAGAAACTTTCAAAGACGTTTTCACCCAAAAAACAAAAAAATATCCAATGACGAATTTTCTTTTTCCACAACTAATTAGCGACTAATTAGCGGCAAATTATCCCCCTAGTCGAATTTCGATAAGACACTTTCAAAGACGTTTTCACGGGGCTGCTCCGCTAACTTCATATGAAGTTAGCGAAGCATCCAAAAAACAAAAAAAAAACCAACGACGAATTTTCCGTTTCCACAACTAATTAGCGACTAATTAGGGGCAAATTATCCCCCTAGTCGAATTTCGATAAGACACTTTCAAAGACGTTTTCACGGGGCTGCTCCAAAAAAACAAAAAAATCCAACGACGAATTTTTCTTTTCCACAACTAATTAGCGACTAATTAGCGGCAAATTATTCCCCTTGTCGAATTTCGATAAGACACTTTCAAAAACGATTTCGCGAGGCGGCTCCAAAATCAGAAACTTTCAAAGACGTTTTCACCCAAAAAACAAAAAAAATCCAACGACGAATTTTCTTTTTCCACAACTAATTAGCGACTAATTAGCGGCAAATTATCCCCCTAGTCGAATCTCGATCAGAAACTTCCAAAGACTATTTCGCGAGGCTGCTCCGCTAACTTCATATGAAGTTAGCGGAGCACCCAAAAAACAAAAAAAAATCCAGCGACGATTTTTCCTTTTCCACAACTAATTAGCGACTAATTAGCGGCAAATTATCCCCCTAGTCGAATTTCGATTAAACACTTTCAAAGACGTTTTCACGAGACTGTTCCGCTAACTTTATATGAAGTTAGCGGAGCACCCAAAAAAACCAAAAAATAAACCAACGACGAATTTCCTTTTTTCACAACTAATTAGTGACTAATTAGCGGCAAATTATCCCCCTAGTCGAATTTCGATAAAACACTTTCAAAGACGTTTTCACGGGGCTGCTCCAAAAAACAAAAAAAAAAACCAACGACGAATTTTCCTTTTCCACAACTAATTAGCGACTAATTAGCGGCAAATTATTCCCCTTGTCGAATTTCGATAAGACACTTTCAAAAACGATTTCGCGAGGCGGCTCCAAAATCAGAAACTTTCAAAGACGTTTTCACCCAAAAAACAAAAAAAAATCCAACGACGAATTTTCTTTTTCCACAACTAATTAGCGACTAATTAGCGGCAAATTATCCCCCTAGTCGAATTTCGATAAGACACTTTCAAAGACGTTTTCACGGGGCTGCTCCGCTCACTTCATATGAAGTTAGCGAAGCATCCAAAAAACAAAAAAAAATCCAACGACGAATTTTCCGTTTCCACAACTAATTAGCGACTAATTAGGGGCAAATTATCCCCCTAGTCGAATTTCGATAAGACACTTTCAAAGACGTTTTCACGGGGCTGCTCCGCTAACTTCATATGAAGTTAGCGAAGCATCCAAAAAACAAAAAAAAAATCCAACGACGAATTTTCCTTTTCCACAACTAAATAGCGACTAATTAGCGGCAAATTATTCCCCTAGTTGAATTTCGATAAGACACTTTCAAAAACGATTTCGCGAGGCGGCTCCAAAATCAGAAACATTCAAAGACGTTTTCACCCAAAAAACAAAAAAAATCCAACGACGAATTTTCTTTTTCCACAACTAATTAGCGACTAATTAGCGGCAAATTTTTCCCCTAGTCGAATTTCGATAAGACACTTTCAAAGACGTTTTCACGAGACTGTTCCGCTAACTTCATATGAAGTTAGCGGAGCATCAAAAAAACAAAAAAAGAAATCCAACGACGAATTTTCCTTTTCCACAACTAATTAGCGACTAATTAGCGGCAAATTATTCCCCTAGTTGAATTTCGATAAAACACTTTCAAAGACGTTTTCACGGGGCTGCTCCAAAAAACAAAAAAAAACCAACGACGAATTTTCCTTTTCCACAACTAATTATCGACTAATTAGCGGCAAATTATCCCCCTAGTCGATTTTCAATCAGAAACTTTCAGAGACGTTTTCACGAGACTGTTCCGCTAACTTCATATGAAGTTAGCGGAGCATCCAAAAAACAAAAAAAAATCCAACGACGAATTTTCCTTTTCCACAACTAATTAGCGACTAATTAGCGGCAAATTATCCCCCTAGTCGAATTTCGATAAGACAGTTTCAAAGACGTTTTCACGAGACTGTTCCGCTAACTTCATATGAAGTTAGCGAAGCATCCAAATAACAAAAAAAATCCAACGACGAATTTTCCTTTTCCACAACTAATTAGCGACTAATTAGCGGCAAATTATTCCCCTAGTCGAATTTCGATAAGACACTTTCAAAAACGATTTCGCGAGGCGGCTCAAAAATCAGAAACATTCAAAGACGTTTTCACCCAAAAAACAAAAAAAAATCCAACGACGAATTTTCTTTTTCCACAACTAATTAGCGACTAATTAGCGGCAAATTGTTCCCCTAGTCGAATTTCGATAAGACACTTTCAAAGACGTTTTCACGAGACTGTTCCGCTAACATCATATGAAGTTAGCGGAGCATCCAAAAAACAAAAAAAAAACCAACGACGAATTTTCCTTTTCCACAACTAATTAGCGACTAATTAGCGGCAAATTATCCCCCTAGTCGAATTTCGATAAGACAGTTTCAAAGACGTTTTCACGAGACTGTTCCGCTAACTTCATATGAAGTTAGCGAAGCATCCAAATAACAAAAAAAATCCAACGACGAATTTTCCGTTTCCACAACTAATTAACGACTAATTAGGGGCAAATTATCCCCCTAGTCGATTTTCAATCAGAAACTTTCAAAGACGTTTTCACCCAAAAAACAAAAAAATCCAACGACGAATTTTTCTTTTCCACAACTAATTAGCGACTAATTAGCGGCAAATTATTCCCCTTGTCGAATTTCGATAAGACACTTTCAAAAACGATTTCGCGAGGCGGCTCCAAAATCAGAAACTTTCAAAGACGTTTTCACCCAAAAAACAAAAAAAAATCCAACGACGAATTTTCTTTTTCCACAACTAATTAGCGACTAATTAGCGGCAAATTATCCCCCTAGTCGATTTTCAATCAGAAACTTTCAAAGACGTTTTCACCCAAAAAACAAAAAAATCCAACGACGAATTTTTCTTTTCCACAACTAATTAGCGACTAATTAGCGGCAAATTATTCCCCTTGTCGAATTTCGATAAGACACTTTCAAAAACGATTTCGCGAGGCGGCTCCAAAATCAGAAACTTTCAAAGACGTTTTCACCCAAAAAACAAAAAAAAATCCAACGACGAATTTTCTTTTTCCACAACTAATTAGCGACTAATTAGCGGCAAATTATCCCCCTAGTCGAATTGCGATCAGAAACTTCCAAAGACGATTTTGCGAGGCTGCTCCGCTAACTTTATATGAAGTTAGCGGAGCACCCACAAAAAACAAAAAAAAAAACCAACGACGAATTTTCTTTTTCCACAACTAATTAGCGACTAATTAGCGGCAAATTATCCCCCTAGTCGAATCTCGATCAGAAACTTCCAAAGACTATTTCGCGAGGCTGCTCCGCTAACTTCATATGAAGTTAGCGGAGCACCCAAAAAAACAAAAAAATAATTAAACGACAAATTATTTTTTTCCACAACTAATTAGCGACTATTTAGCGGCAAATTCTCCATATAGCGATTTATCGGTTTGTCGTGGGTGCTCCGCTAACTTCACGGTCATCTTTTTTCTTCTACTCCTAAGAATTTTACACCACGGGTGGCTACTAAAAGCATTGAAACTTAGGTCCGATGCTATTGTATGCCTTGTAAAGAAAGTCGGAACGAATTGTAAATCGGATCAGAGCATATGGGTGACGCCCATCGAATCTGTCGAAACAATTGAGACGGGCCTGTACGCGTTTAAAGACGGACGATTCGAACATTGTGCAACTCATCACAAAGGAGGCCAGAGAAATCCAAGTGTTTATGCGACTTTCGAAAGAAAACAAGTTGACTTTGTTCTTTATCTCACCCGCTCTTGGAGACATAAATCACATGAGCATTATAGTAACTGGGCAGATAGGGCGACATTCGACTTCGCTGTCAGCTGGTGACCATAAAAAAAATACTATTCGAAAATCTTAGCCGAAAAGAACACTCTGCATAAACGGTGTTAGTTTATTCATTACAGCCAAAAATGGTAGGTTGGTTGGTATCGCTAGCTTGTAATGCCACGCCACAGCAAGTATCAAACTAATCAAATTATTAAAAGTGGCAATTTTTTAACCCATGTATTCTGTTTGTAGAGTTAAGGATGGTAGTTTTTTTTTAAACCAGCTAGAAATTGTATTCAAAGGCACATAGCCGGAGCCTAGATAACAAAGAACATAAGCTAGCTGTATGTGCGTGTGCTACAATACTGCTCGGCTTTGGCATTGCACTGCCAATGACAGATAAGAACCACGTAATGAGTACAAGCGACCTACAATGGAAGCCCCTTTAGCTTGCTCCACGCCCTAGGGTTATTTAAATGGTACGTTAAAACGTTTAACTCACGAACAAGATTAAACCAAGATGGTATGTTACGATGAAAATAATTTAGGCACTACTATCGGCATGCAGTTTTGGTAGAATAGGGGGGAGTCTGCACGTTTATATGAATCTTCTATTTACTTTACGACCAATTTGATAAATTCCTAATGGCAGGACAGTGTTCTGAAGATGCATAGTTTATCTTATCTTCATAGTTCTGTTAAATACCTATGTGTTGCGTGTTTATAAAAATTACATCTCAAAACTAAGAACATAAGCGGCATTAATTTATCGTATAGTTTTTGTCTTTCGTCACTTGCACCGAGGCTGCGTCCGCGCAGCTGCCCGACTGGTTTGTCCACTTGTGCCGGATTGATTTAACGTTAACGCACGATCCGCGCACTCGTTCGCGTCTGTATTCCTTCGAGTACTTCATTACTGGTTAACTATCTTGAGCATTGATTGTTTCTTATGAAATTCCTTTCGTGGGCCTCTGAATTTGTAATGTGGAAAACGGTTACTAGACGAGGCATACTACGACTATGCTGGGTTGAAAAGTTGATGAACACAGGATTGTTGAATACAATTTTGTAGACGATACCGAGGTCGCCGACTTGTGAGATGGGCAAGATTCATTTTTTATATAAATAACGAACTCTAATTTCTCCTTCATATTATGTCACAGTATCCAAACTCCTCGTCCATATAGGTAGAATCTAGATTCTACATTGTAAAATGCCTAAAGAGAGTTGTCACTTGACAACTTGCGTTCTGCGATATGATGATGTTGGAGTTCATTAGATTATCTCTGCGATCTTAGGTTTTAGGAATTAGCAATCATGTTCACACTACTTCACACAGGGCGGGAAATTCGCCGGGATTAGATAAGGCACGCTGGCTTAACGTCATTCTCTTGCGATCCGGTCCAATTGATCCGCAGTCCATGTAAGTAAAGTAAGTCAGTTAACATACCACTGCTGGGCAAAGGGTTCACCTCAAGCACGAGATGGTACAAGGCTTACTCCACCGCGCGGGCTCAGTGCGGATTAGTGGAGGTGTTATTTGCAAGGCAAGCAACCAACTGCAAGACCTTGCTTGCTATCAGATGTTATCAAACCGCTAGGCTTTAAACTGATATAAGCCGGAACCAAAACTTTTGCCTTTCTACTGAAACACGGAAACGCTCGTGACATACGTCACTTAGGTGGGAATGGTTACCCATCCAAACACGACCGCGCCGTGGGTTGCTTAACTTCTTTTACCACTATCAAAGCACTGCCACCAATGCGCCACGAGCGCCTCGAGTGTGATGAGGCAAGGCACTAATTGCTAGCACTTTTATATGGAAAAAAATAGGTGATGATCATGGGTGTGTGCTTCTTCTAGCAAATATCCTCTAATAGCATTTGGTAGAATTCCGAAAATAAGTGACGAAGTCTTCTTAGCTCTGTGTTAATATTCGTATGAATGAAACTGACAGCTATCAAATGACGATTTACCCCAGAAGCAATCTGGAAACTTTATGTTGCCTATTGTATTCAGCCAGAATTGGGATATTTTGGAAGGCTACTATTACTACAACAAGAACTTCTGAATGAAGAAGAATATTTTGATTCAGTTATTTATCAGTTAACTCTAATTGGTTTCTAACTTATTGGTTTTATCAGAATTTTATAAGGTATTGTATTTGAATGAAACCAAGGGCAGCTAAAAATAAAATAGGTTTTTCTATTGAAATAACTCAAGCTGAATTATTGGGAACATAGTTGATTAATGTATTACCTAGAAAGCCATTGATTTTGTAAAATTATCCTAATTATACATATAGATTTTGTTTGGTTAAGAGTTATTTATTTATGTTTGCAGATAACATTAAGTAGGTGGACAGGAATGATAGATTAGGTGCATGAGCCAGAATGAACAGAGTGAAACTGTGTATTGTGCCTGCCAGAAATTCAGATATGCTATACATTGAGATAACATAGGTACCCCAACTAAAATTTGGTAATTACTTAATTTCAATAAAAATAAATCTTACCTGACATAAAGTACTGACGTTCCATTTATAATTCTTCTCCAACCCAAGGGCACAACAATTGTCTGTGAGGGGTCAGAAGTAACAGTCCTGGAGTTGAGATCAGCACTATCAACTGCCTGAGGTAGAACCGAGGATGGTAATACTGCCAACACTACACCATCTGCAGTCCGGACTAAATGTGGCGCGTGCCCACTATCACCATCACTCACAATTCCTCGACTCACACCCACTTGCTGATTCAATATACTTATACTTTGATTCACTATTGACTGATGTGACACACTTTGTTCTAATACTTGATAGTTTACATAGCTTCGCGACAATTCTCTGTCAGTTGAGTTCTCACCACCACTCTGAATTGAGACACTTTCGCTGAACTGATTATGACTATGCTGCAGTGCCACTTGATGCAATGATGGCATAGCACTGTCAGGACCTATAGGACCAGGACATCTTTGATATGTTGCCAAGTCACCTCCTTCCAAAGCTATCCTAGATTGAAAGGATTCAACTGCATTGAAATCTGAACTCACTGAATTTATACAGTCAGGTTTCACATTCAAATTTCCAGTGTGTTCATGCACTTTAACATCATCCAGTTTTGAATCTAGGTTTAAGTCTTTTACAAAATGCTGTGATATCTGTAAGAAGTCAGGTCGATGAGAAATGTTATCGGACGCACTAAACACACTGACTTTCCCCTCAACATCATTAGCAGCCTTGTAAAAGACAGTGTTCTGATTCCTCTGATCGGTGCAATCAAGTTGGGTCCGGTAAATGGTGTTTCTAGGCACAGAGAGATGGTGCAAGTTATCAGGAAGGTAGAGCGCGTCGAGATGCGGAGGCGGAGGCGCAGCAGGCGGCGGGTCAGGGGCCACGGCGCCGGGCTCTAGCTGGCGCGGGTCCGCCACGTACACCAGCACGCGCGCCGGGCCTCCGGGCACGCCTGCCCGCGACGCGCCCACACTCGCGGGCTTGCCTGACATCGCGCACACACATCACACGCCGAGTCAGCCGGCTGCTCACTAGCTGAACGCGCCGAGACACGATCCTTTGCCGGACCGAGTAGGACTACACCTGGCATCGCTAGAAAAGCTCCGGTCATCGCTTGTCGTCCACCCGGCACTCCGGGGCTGTTGCGACATTCTCTAGATACTTTTTATGAATCAAAGTCATCAACTGTCTATTAGTTTTACGATGACCCTCATAGCCTGACACTGATAATTTTATGGCGGAGCCCTTTTTGGACCCATTATAAAACTTTAGTACCTGGCAATAAAACTGGTAGCTTTCGATTTTGTTTCCTGCTACTGGATGCTCATTATGTGATAAATAAGTCTTATGATGGATACTAACACTCCCGAATATAAAAAGGTCACAGCACGAAAAATGTTCGCTTCATCTTCACTTGCATGTTTTCACAAACGTTGTTTTGATTCAATCACTGTGTAACCAAGGCAAATTGAGTATATTCTTCAATCACTATGTTTGCAAATATCTTTTACACAATTATAAATTATGCTGGCGATTTAAAGCACCGCTATTAACGAATGAAAGAAGAAATTGAGGCATATTACACGACGAGTTTATGTAGGATTGAATTCTTCAAAAACCTACATCACTCACAACGAACGAAGAGTCGAAGAGATCAAAAGAGGGACAGAGAAAGAGATGCTCGATGTAGCCGCCATCTAGTCCAAATTTTTGTAGACCTTTGACAACAGGCGTTTGGTTCTGCTTTACCGACATTTTCCAACCAACATTGCCACCTAAAAAAACTATTAAAGGCCGCGGTCCTATCAGTGATATAATAACGGCAGCCTTACCTCCGGGTTTGGGTCAGGTCAGAAAGTATCCGTAAGGGCGGAGGATCTGGTTCTTCTGCTACTTTAAAAATACACACAACATGACAACACACAAGTCGTCACAGGCAGGCTGCAGCGTAACTAAGAAAATTGTATCATCGTGTGTAAGGAGATGTGTTGTTTAAGTATTTTCAATAAAATCTTTTAAACTAACTGCAGAGTTTGATTTTGTGGGCATTAGGTAGTGTTGTTTTATATTATTTTTATGAGGCATCGACCGCCGGTAGGTAGGCAGGTTATCGATTAAATAATATCAATTTCTTTTGAACGAGTAGTAGAAATCGATAATGAAAAAATTGATTAAAATAAAGCGAAGATTTTTTCTTTCTCTATGATTGATTAAAATGGTTACATTACAAGACTGAAAGATTGATTCAACGAGACGGTAAGGACGTCACTAAAGTTAGCTCACATCGCTCAATCTCGTGTAGTCGATTTTTGACACTGAAGACAACAATTATTTTCATAATGGCCAATGTATAGTTGTCCCGTTTCTAATAAAGATTACATCACAGATTAGTAAGAGAAGAGTATGGATTACATGATCAGTGGTTGGATCAGTGGACTCAGTGGTCATCTTGGGGATCGTGTGTTGGTGTTTTCTACAGTGTAGCTACATTTTTCAATAAATTTGGGTAAATTTTTATATTCACACACACTTAGAAATACACCGAATTGAAAATGAAACGAAAGCTATCAAATATAAACGATGAAGAATCCAGGTAATTCAATATTGTCTTTTAGGTTATGATGTTGTTATCACCTGCTTGTGCCTGCTGTGACACCAACCCAGCAATGGTATCTAATATATATTTTAAGTACACTTGGGCAGTACGATTTAATATAACGTTTTATTTTTAGGTTATCACAATTATTATTTAACAAGTCAAAAGATTTGGCAGAAAAATTTAAAACCTCACAATCTGATGAAGATTTTCAAGAGCAAAAAGCTGCTTGGAAAGATGAAGATGACGACCAATTCAGTGCGAAAAATACTAAATTGAATATGCCATATACTACAAATTTGAAGCAGAAATATGAAACCTTGATAGGGACACCAAATTGGGCAAAGATTACCAAAAAACATGATGATGATGATGATGATGATGAAATCTTAAGAACTGTTGGACATATAAAAAGAACGAAATCCGTTAATTTGCCAAAAGATTTTTTAGAGCTGAAATTACTGCCTAAAATTAATTCACAAACAAGAACGGAAGGGAAAATTATTTCATGTATTGATTTCCATCCAAAGTTGAGTGTAGCACTTGTAGCTGGAAATTCGGGGGTCGTGTCACTTTTTTCAGTTGGTGGTGATTCTGATGAAAAGTTGCACAGCTTTAAACTGAAGAACTGGAAAGTTACTACAGCCCAGTTTAGTCCTAATGGCTCGGAAGCATATTTATCTACAAATCTCAAACACAGCTACTGCGTTTACAACCTCATAAAAGCTGAGCCAAAACTGATACAACTCCCATTTACTGTTAAAAGTCCAAAAATATTCAAATTGTCCCCTGATGGAAAATATATTGCAACATCTATTGGATTTGATGAAATCTGCCTGATAAGTACAGCTTCCAAAGAACTTGTGAGAATACTTAAGCACAATTCTAATGTAGAGGCACTGGCATTTAGTCATGATAGTGATCAGTTATATTGTTACTGCATACAAGGAGAAGTTACAATTTGGGACCTGTCTTCATTCAGGGCTTTGAAAAAGTTCTATGACAATGGATGTGTAAATGCTTCTTGTATATCCTTGAGTCCATGTGGAAGATTGTTAGCAACTGGCAGCAAAGAAGGCATTGTTAATATTTACGAGACATCCAAACTAGAAACATATGAACCGTTGCCAGTAAAAACAATTGCAAATTTAACAACCAGAATATCAAATCTTGCATTTAATGCAACATCAGAAATACTAGCTATGACTTCTAACATTATTCCAAATGGTGTGAAATTAGTACATATTCCCTCATACCATGTTTTCAGTAACTTCCCACCACAAGCAAAAGTGCTGTCTCATGTTCAAACCGTTAATTTCTCTCCCAATAGTGGGTATATGGCTCTTGGTAATGATAAAGGAAGTGCCTATCTTTACAGGTTAAAATATTATAAAAACTATTAAAGACACTGACATCATTAAATTGATTTTTATTATTTATTTATAATAATGGTATCCTCCTCGCCTCTTGGGGCTTGATATTATTTATAAACAGCTGTTCCCCACATTTAGATTTTACTCAGCCCACTGAGCAAGTAAGTAATGTAATCACTACATACTCAGCCTAATAAAGATCAAGTGTATGTATGTATGCGTCTTGATGTTTTATACAGGGTGTATGGGAGACCCTGGTCACATCACTTCAGTGTGGATGATGGATGTGAGGTGACATCCTCACACGAAATTTGGTGTATTTTTTTTTATTGAAAAAATATATAAATTTTACTGAAATTCCAAGTATTTTTAAAATCTATATATATAAAAGAAAGTCGTGTTTGTTACAACACTTATAACTCGAGAACGGCTGAACCGATTGCCATGGTTTTTGATTTGTTGGATTTGTTTCCGTCCCGAATAGCAGAATACATCTTAAAAACAATGAAAACTCAAATAAAATGGGGCTGGGGGCGAAACGAAGTTCGTTGGGACCGCTAGTTAACACGTTCCGGGACACTATTCCAGACACAATAGATGTTTTATTGGTTTCACGCCTGTAGGCGGTCACTGTCCCGGAAAGTGTTAAGTATAAAAACAACAGGTTATTTTCTAGTAAATACTTACCTACTGTTTAATGTGTTTAAAACTGGAAGTACACTGATTCATCATCAAAATCAGTAAAGTAAAATCGAGTACATAAATAAGACTAGTAAAGTAGTTAAATAGTCGTATGTGTTTAGGGTTCCGTAGCCGAATGGCAATTAAAAAAAACCGCCTTCAAAAACTTATCTCATGATTTTTTGTTATTTACTTTATATCTCAAAAACTACTGGACCAATCTTGATGAATCTTACACTGTACCATAAGTTTAAAACTATGTATACAATCATCTTGGACTTTTCGTTTTCGAGACATCCTGAGACAAACTTAATAGATCGACATCCAATTTTAGCGAAAACTTGATGAGAACAGTGAATACTTGATGAGATGATAAAAACAGACTTGACGAAACTCTGGGTTCCGTTTTTACTGACTTCAAAAAAAAGGAGGATGTAATCAATTCGACCTGTATGTATGTGATAATTTACGCTCCGGCTTCAGTTACTATCTCTTCTGGCCGGGCCCAGCATAGCGGCTAGCGCGAACCCGGCCTTAGTTTTAATATCCCACTCTTAAGTCTAGACCGGATGAACAGATTTTCATGATTTTTAGGTACAGCGACAGCAAATCAGACTATACATTTTTGTTGAAAAAAAAATAGCCCTTATTCCAACAGCCTAAGATACCGCAGTGTATAGCTTGCGTGCTGTCGTCCTTTGTTGAGGGAACCCACCCTAACGGAACAATATCGCTGCTGTATTGTTCTAAAGGCGTCAACATTCATTACAATATGATTACAATACATGGTTAGGTATATGGAGAGGAGAACTAATTAAAAAAACAAGCTTGTACACGAGAAAAATGTTTTATTCAAATAAATGATTCGGTAATGTATATTATATTCCGTTTTAAATATTATGTTGAATATCAAGTTATACCAGTGAATAATACAATAGCTATTGGAATGACAAAATGCTATTGATTTCTTGACCAGTGAACTTTAGATATAATGAATACATGACGCAAAAAAACAAGTAACAATAAATACTAAGCGTATGTTACAACAACTGTTGCAATGATCAAGTAAATAAAAAAAAGCAAGAAGACAGATAATTTTGTCTAAAACTATATCATGGAAACAAACACATTGAAATAAATGTATAATAGTATACATTTGATGGAATTCTCTATTTTAAAGACAGCCATAACATTTTGTTGTTTTTTTTGTATGTCGAGTTGACGAATATGAGATTATGGATAAGTAATTTAAAAGCGCAATTTAACTAAATTATATAGTTATAAATCACAGAAAGTATTATGTGTCTATGTTGTCTAACTTCACGCCGATGGACCTTATAAGGAAGAAAAACTACTATTTTATATTAATCAGGTATTGCACCTTTTAAGTTCCTTCTTATTAATACGTTATAAACTAACTTATCTAACCGTTTAGCCTAAACAAATAAATGAACCCTACCCAGTAAGATACCACCTACCATAATTCGGCCAAATTATTTAGACAAACAAACAAATTCTATGTGACGTGATAGATAGGATATAAAATTATTGTCTAATAAGTTGTTTTCTATAAACACAAGTGCAAAGATATAAGCATTATTACTCTACTAATAGGTATGTTAGTTATAGACTCAACATTATTTTCACTAAGACTGACAGATTTAGTTATATCACAACTAAAACATTATGAAATATTAAATGCCAAATTTAACTACGCTAATTATGAATCACTTCATCGATATCGCTTCGATAGATTGTAATACTATGTATATCGCGATAATTGGACGAGGTCCATCGACGTGGTATGCGAGTTTCCCATTCAAGAAGACGAGAAAAATGCAGTGTACATTTCCGCTTCAAAATATTTTAAATATACATGCCAAAAAGAAAGCCGCATATGATTGTGTAACTAGAAGCATAATATTGCAGCTCGCTCGTCTTCTAGGACTTAACAATCAAACACACAGACAGCGCCCTATGCTTTTTTCTTTCCTGCATCATCAAGTCCAGGATACCCGGCTCAGCTAGGTTATTGCCTAAGGGTTCATCGCACCAATTCACAATAATCATAGCCAGTTCATCAAAACCAAAATAATACAGTATATAAAGTACCTTTGACTACAGTTTATGCCAGTCGGCGCGATAGACCCTAATTTTATCTATAACGATATTAAGACATTAGTACGGCTACCGTTATACCTTCTAGATTCAATCAAGCGCGCGATTGCTTTTTACAGCATTACAGCGTATGCTGTAAAAAGCAATGCAGGTACAGGATGCATCGCGTTCGACGCCCACTATTTATGTAGCGTAACGTAATTCATTGCGCAATGCAATCCACGGGAATCGTTTTCTTTGTATTAAAATAGTGCGCATCAGTATTCTAAGGGGATTCTCTGGTACTGGAGGTTAGCGAGTGTGGCGGGTGCGTGCGGCTACGGGTAAATCGCACGTAGCGAGTAAAATAGCGCGCCAGTAAATTGACACTTGTTTGTTTCATCGTTTCGTCAAAAAATGTGCGAGAGCATGTTCGATTGCACGGCAACAAACAGTGTAATAATAAAGCCAGAGATACACTAGGCGAAAAATGTCTCGCGAGACGTTCGCTCGACATGTCGGAGAGCATCACGAGACACGAGTTCGTAGTCCATTTTTATTTGCTAGTCGAATGTTGCAAACGATCTTTTAAAAAGTTTCAAAATAATAACTATTCGATTTAAAAAGATCTCATGTGTTCAACGACAACCTACGTAGGTTGCGAGTTCCGTGTTCATCTTATTTTGAAATGGACCCGTTTAAGGAAAGTAAAGATCGTCTACAATATTTAACAAGCGAATCAAAACGGACTTCGGGACAGTCCCGAGTCTAACAACGTCTCCGGAAATGTCGGGCGAAGCAGGTCGGCACGTCCCGGCGCACCCGCGGCCCCGCGGCCCCGCCGGGCGCTTAGCTGGTGGCGCACTGCACGCGGTTCATGCCGGGCTGGTCGTCGTCCTCCTCGTAGGCGGGCCCGTGCGCCGCGCGCCGGCGCCGGCTCTCCTGCGCGGGGTCCAGCTCCATCAGCTGGCACTCCTCCGCCAGCTCCGGGATCTCCACCTGGCGGGAGGTGCGCGAGGTGAGGACGAGACGAACTAACGATAATAGACTACGAAAATCATGTAAATCAGCGGTTCCCAAAGTTGTCTAGGCTCCGACCCGGGTAATACAAGTTTACAGACTCGGGTGGTATGGTAATGGTCCCATTTGCTAAAGGACCTTTAGCAAATGGGACCGTTACCGATACGAGTATGTCTCGGTCGGTCGGTTGGTGGTGTGTCGTTCTACAGCCGGGGCCCACTCAACATTACCCATACTCTGGGAAACCCTGACCTGAATAGTTGGGTTTGGGCCGATACTTCCGACACACAGCATTACCGCTATTGACTAGTGATACCACTACTATCGATAGTGGTTCCAGTATTCAGAGCCAATTAGCTATCGATAATACCAAATATAGCCTATCGATAGTATCAAATATAGATTTTCATAGAAACGTATGGTAAGTGCAAGTCGCCGCATAACATGTATGAGAAGTGGGAGGAAGATACGATAAAAGATAACTCTTTATTGCACATAACATTAATGAATTTACAAAAACGTTTAAAGGAAAGGTACAATTGAGGTATCTTAGTTAGGAAGATGATAGAGATAGACGTGAATCTTCAATAATAACATCTCGTATGTCACACACCCACCACTCACACATCTCAGTCGGTAACTAGCGCTTCCACTTTTTTTTTAATCAGCATGATTTTCACAATCAAAAATTATCATCACTGAAAAGAGATTGCTAACAAAGATAAAATTTAGCAAACAATATCAAGTAACAATACATACCATTGGACGAGGAGGCAAGCAGTTCTCCAATGCAGGAATGACTTCAGGCGGAATGCGATTAGGGAAATTAACTAAGAACTGTATAATGAGTTGACCTTTTTCGAAAGGATTTTTGTACATCGGCATGCCTGTAACAGAAAATAAATATTTCATGAATAACTTGTTAAAATCAACCAGCTTTATTAATGCTAAAATGAATATGAAACAGATAGTATCATACCTTCATTCAACACGCACTTAACCTCTCCATGCTTTGTGACTTCACCAGGCAATACCGTTATCACAATGTCTCTGTCATCTAAAGTTCTAATGACTTTCTGGAAGCCACAAAGAGCCTCAACAAGCTCAATGTTTAACCGTATAATGAGATCATTGCCCGAACGTTTGAACACCTAAAATTAAAACAATGTATTAAATAAATACTTATAAAAAGTAAATAAATTAATAACTGTTTTGTAACTAATTTTCTTTTAAAACTTACATCATGCTCTTTCTCATCTAAAACGATGATAAGATCACCAGGCTCCAACTCCGGTTCTTGGTCACCCTCACTGCTGAACACAATCTTTTGGCCATCAGTCATTCCCTTGTCAACATGCACTTCCAGTATCTTGCGGTCACGGACTGTTTTGCGACCCTGAACACATGTAAATTAGTCAGCATACAAGTGTATTAAAAATAAGAAAAAAACTTTTTATTTTATTCAAAAAACATATCATAGCATATAAAACCTAAATCTATTTATATGATAGTATCTCCAAAAACAGGTTTTCCTTAAATTAACAAATGGTATTGTAATCTGTTTTAGCTTACCTGACAAACTTTGCAGCGATCTTTAGGGTCAATGATCTCTCGTTGTCCTCTACATTCACTGCAAACAGTTTGAATCTGCTGGATCATACCAGGGGCCAATTGCTGAATTTGTACTTGCATTCCTGTGCCGCGGCAAGTAGGGCATGTTTGGACAGCACCCTGTAAACATTTTGTTCCATGATAAAATCTGCATTGTTTAGTAGTAAGACAAGTATTACAACTTATTAAATTAATGATTTCTAATAGAAGACTACCCATTGATAGAGTACCAACCTTTTTACCACCTCGCCCTTCACACTTTTCACAAATTACATTCTTTTGCAAAGCAAGTTTCCGGACAGCGCCTCTATACAGTTCCTCCAGGGTAACGGACAGCTGGTGGATAACATCTTTGCCCTTGCGTTCACGGCCTCGTCTGCGACCACCACTGAAGCCACCTCCGAAGAACATGTCAAACAGGTCCATAGGAGATGAGAAACCACTGGCACCAACACCTCCTTCTTTGAGCGCTTGTTCACCTCCTAAAAACCAAGTATAATGTTTTAACAGATGTAACACAGCAGTGAGAGTTTGTTGTAGTTTTCCTATAATAATTGGAACATTTAATATTACACAAATGTTGCAACATCGAAACACGAATTGTTTTATTTACTTTCAGCTACCCTAGTCTACCATCATCACACTAATGTCATTGTAGTATCTACACTAGGTCTAAGATAGAATTCCTGTTTGTTACATGCTTATTCCAACCTAGCTTGAGGCGGCCTAGATCTGTTTAAAGAAAACTTTACCAGGAAATTAGTGTTCCAGTCCTTCATTGATAACTAGATAATACATTCATCTGTCATAAGAAAAAAAACTTTGGACATATGCAGAGAGGTTCTCAATATGAGTTCTTAAGGCTAATCCTCAAAGGCAAGATTCCTGGCAAGAGATCACCATGCCGACCCAGAAGAAAATGGATAGATGACATCAAAGACTGGACCAAACTTCGTTATGAGCAGCTAAAAAGAGCGGCTCACTACTGCATCGGTTTCTACATGCTGACCTCTAAACTTCAATTTGAAGATGGCACCCCATGATGAAGAAAAAAAATGCAATTGAATACAAACCTTGGTCATAAATCCGTCTTTTATCCGGATTGGACAACACTTCATAAGCTTGGGAGATCTGTTTAAATCTTTCACCTTCATTGGGGTTTTTATCAGGGTGGTATTTCAGTGCCAACTTTCTGTATGCCTTTTTTAGTTCATCACTTGTACAATTGGTTTTTACACCCAAGATGTCATAGTATGTAGTCTCCTTCACCATCTTGATATCTGTGTAAAGAACTTATCTATTAGCCATGCTATTAGCATAGGTACATAAAACAAGAATAAGTAACTGTGTAATACAATGATTTCACAATCAAGGTTTGCTAAATTAGGTATAAGATATTATGTATAAGGTTTTCACATACCTACACTACTACCAACCAAATATTGATAGGTAGAGGTAGATTATGATGAAAAATATAAATTTTTTTTCAAAACATTGCAGTTTGTTACTTGATGAATTAATTTGCATGTAAGAATTAGGTAAAAGATGAAATAGGAAAGATGTTCTGAATTATTGAAAGAATTACACTATGTTTGAAATTCTGTGTCATTTATGTATTACAGAACATTCAAGAACTATATATACCTACATCCTAGAAAGTTCTGGCAATTTCAATAAAATTGTACATAGTATAATGCAACTAATTGATGATATTTGGGCAAAAAATAATGGGTTTGATGAATATAAAAATACTTGGTTGGAAAATTTACTAAAGAGTTAGTTTTTTTGTAGGTTAGTTTGAATCTCCATCTTTATGAACACAATTATGGAAAATCTACAGAGGTACTACAAGATAATTTCTAAAACATTTAGTACACAAAATAATTAAATTTCGGTGTTCAAATATACCTCTTAATTAGTTTTGAAGGCGTTTGTAAAGAAATAATATTTCATGTGTGTAAAAGATCCCACATTGTACAAAGAGCTAATGTAATTTATGGTTACAAAAAATATTGATTTTACCTTATTTTCAAGTCTGAGTGCAAAGATTTTCCTAATTAATGGAGCAACTAACTAGAGCATCAAAAATCACTTTAAAAATTGTGTGAACACGCGTAACAATCGGTGGCGCACAAAAAACTGTATGACGTTTTTCGAATGTCTGACTGAAATTACGAACTCTGTAGAAAAGTCGATTGCAGCACAGCGCACATTTTCCAGAAGTTTCGACGTAATACATATGCTATATATAATAAAGGTAGAGACTTTGACTAGCTTTAATATGAAGTTTGAAGACTTTTGAATTTGATAGGGTAATACAAAATGACAAGGATTTGGATGGACGTGGTAAGAATTTGAACTAGGTGAAATTATTTGCAATACTGTCAATATTTGACAGCTTTGCTTAGAACTAGCGCCACTTGTGCTTACGACTATGTTTTTTAGTCTGTGGGGCAGTGTTACCAGGGCCCTGTTTAATAAACATTACAAATTGTAAATTGTAATTGTAAATTACAGGCTACAATTCTACAAGTTTCTGTTCAATAAAGAATACAACTTACAAATTTACCATGGTGGAAAATCTACAAAATTGTAGAATTGTAGCTACAATTTTACATGTTTCTGTTCAATAAACATTTTCTCTCTACAGGTGACAATTTACATATTTGTAGGGAAAACTGCTTTATTGAACGCATAATTGTAGTTACAAGTTTACATATTTTGTAAATTGTATTACAATTCCGACAGGTAGACTCGCCTTGTGTCAGAACTTTACAATTTTGCCTCAACCTAACAAATAAAGAAATTTTGAATAAATATAAAGATAATAATACAGGGGAGGCTGACTTGAAGATGGGTGCAAAGCTTGGAGGCGAAAGTACCTAGTATAGACCATTTAGAACCATATGAGCCGTGGTTGTCATAGACGAAGTTTCGCTATTTAAAAAAAAACGTATAATGTTTTTTTATAAAAAACCTAAACTTTTACAATTAATTGCTAATAATGACCAATTTTAATTATAAGTAAGTATTCATTGAAATTGGCCATTATAAGCAATTAATTGTAAAAGTTTAGGGTTTTTAAAAAAAAATGTCTCCAAGATTTTTATTTTTATATCGTCAGTAAGTTGTTCACTAAATCCACCGAATAAAATATTTTTATTCTCACAATCAATATTTTGTTACTCTGCCCATGACTTTCGTTACGAATTCAATAAATAAGAAAGAACTTTTATAAATCAATGCCACTAAATGTTAATGATTTATGTAATCTACCCCAACAAAATCTTACATATTATGTAAATTGTAACTTACAACTACAAATTTGTAACTACAATTTTGTCATCGAATTCTACAGGCGTTTTCTACATATGTAAATGTTTATTAAACAGCATTTATAATTACAATATTTGTAAGGTTTTTACTTGTAGGATTTCTACATATTTGTAAGGTTTATTAAACAGCACTTGTAATAAAACTTAACAAATATGTAAGTTATTTACAAAATTGTCGAATTGTAATGTTTATTAAACAGGGCCCAAGTCTCGCTAATATTTACCCCTAAATTACGAAGCCCCACACACACCACCAAGATGAGATGATGTAATTTTGCCTACCATATTAATTTAAGAAGCTGCTGTCGCGCAGCGGCAGCGCTGCTGTCGTTCTAATGGGCTATATACTCAAAGTTCTAATGTGAAGGCATCCGCTGCTCGCTCTAATGTGAAGAAGGCGCGCGCGGGCGCGCTTAATCCTTCTCAGTTTTTAAAATGGAAAATGAATGCGTGAGATATTAAATCGGATTCCTCGGATTCGATTAAAGCGAATCATCTATTTCAGATTTCAGCCATTATTTCGGCACATCACTACCCTTCTGTCACATCTGTCACACTGACTGAGGGATGACATTTCTGACGTCGTGGGTTGGGTGATATGGAGTGGAAAATAAAATTGTGTGATTAGAGTGATAAGTTGATAACACCTTGCATTGGGTTTCTTTCCTTGCGTGCTCGTTCTTCAATGCCGCAGTCCGTGCATTGAAATCATTCGTGATCCTATCCCAAACGCGGGCTGTCGTGTCGCTTTTTATACAAAATTTTTGTTTTGCTGCGTGTTTTCTTTTACAATGGCTGAAAAACAAATAAAAAATCGTGTTTGCATTATTGGCTCCGGCAACTGGTAAGTATTTATTCTATTCTTACTACCTACATAAATTATCTAAACATTAATTTGCGAACAATAATTTTGTAAGTGGTGTTATGATTATGGTCATGACCGTGGCGATGACATAACAGGGGAAGACTTATTGGAATATTATATTTAAACGTATAACTTATTGTTATGCTAGCAATCCGGATCCTTGGGCTTACCAAATTGCATATTGTAAACAAGTGCATCTGTTTTCAGGGGATCAGCCATAGCAAAGATTGTTGGTAAAAATGCAGCTAGACTACCTAACTTTGAAGATACGGTTACTATGTGGGTGTATGAAGAAATGATTGATGGAAAGAAGCTGACTGAAATTATTAACGAGACCCATGAAAATGTTAAATATTTACCTGGACACAAATTGCCACCCAATGTTGTAAGTATATTAAACTATTTTTTTGTTGCATATAAATGTATAAGTAAGTTGTTACAATCATAGTTTTCCGCCCAAAAAGTGGACAATTAATAAAGCTTGTTTTATGTTAATTAATCTACAACATTGCAGCTAATTTTATTTAAATGTCTACTAAATCCATAATTAGTTAATATGTAAGTGGACAGTAATCCAGTCACAATATAAATTATTATGTATTGTTATCACACTTATAGGTGTTTACTGTCCACTGTAGTGCTAACATTGTATGAGCTAAGAACTTTTAATAGCAATAATAATAACTCATGGATTATTTAATACTGTGTTAAGTTATGCACTAAAACTTCCAATATTGAATTAACTAATGTCTACCAAATTGAGTAATCATATTTTTTCAAAGTAGAGTACAAGCAACATATATATCTTTGTTGAAAGATATTTTGTTCAAGGCATTGGCACCGCACATGTTTTGCTTGTGTGCTGACTATTTTTGTCTTACTTCCATATTGGAGCTGTTCACTGCCAATGTCACAGTTACCCAACACATGTTGTTACATAATTCAACAGATGAGCCTGTTACATGCTTGCTTGAATTGATAATTGAATCCCTTCCATTTTAGAATGCTAGTAGTAGTATGATTGTATTTGAATGAATAAAAATAAATAAACTACTGTAGGATTCATGTTTATTACAGTACAGTTGGCTATTGACAAGTAAATTGATTATTTTGTTTGACTAGACTAGCTTGTTTGATTGGCAAATAATGTTGAAATTGTTAAGTTCATTATCTGCTTAATCACAACATTATGTATACTTTCTTTAAGCATTAATAAATTCGTTTATAAGACTGGCATTTTTATCAAATCATCTGCTACAGAGTTGCCAGTGGAAGTGCACATTTACATTACTACTGAACTGACGACTAAATACGCCATTGTATTTTAATTTTATGCATGAAACAGAATAAATTATTGTTGTTATTGTATTGAGCTCTTAAATTATATAGGTAGCGGTACCGGACGTGGTGGAGGCTGCGAAAGACGCGGACCTCCTCATCTTCGTTGTGCCACATCAGTTTGTCAGGACACTAAGCTCGACACTACTGGGAAGAATAAAGCCAACAGCGGCAGCACTTTCTCTCATAAAGGTAGGTATTTTAACAACATTAAATTTAACTCTTGCAGTAAATTAGGATTGAAAATGCTATCAGTTTTCCATCTTCACGTCGCAGCGTGATGTTTAGCCTTCCCCAAAAAATATAAATTGGGCCAGTAGTTCCTGAGATTAGCACGTTCAAAGAAACTAACAAACTCTTCAGCTTTATAATATTACTAGTGGTCCCAGCGAACTTCGTTTCGCCAGCCCAGCCCCGTCCCGCCCCGGCCCCGCTTCATGGATAATTATTATCTTCCTTGACTCTACGTTTTAGTTAGAAAATGTTTGTATGGGAAAAGAGAAAGGGCTGTTTTTAGGGTGTTTCCGGAAATTATTAGATTTTTTCTCGCCGTAACAATCATCCTTAAACTTCAACAAACATTTAAAAAAAAGAATTGGCTAAATTCGTCCAGGAGTTGTTGAGTTATGCGCTTACCAACACATTTTGCGATTCATTTTTATATTATAGATTACCAGCGATCCCGGCGAACATCGTTTCGTTGCCCTCGGCGGCCCCGTACCCGTTTCCTATATTTTGAACCGTTTAAACCTTCCTTGGACTTCCACAAATATTTCAAGACTAAAATCATCCAAATCGGTTCAGCCGTTCTCGAGTTATAACGAGACTAACACAAATAGCAATTCATTTTTATTATATAGATAGTATAGATCTGTCTAGATTGTTCTTGAAACATATCCTAGTCAGAAGACATGTATTTTTAACTTAACTATACAAGCTAATGAAGATTTGAGTGTAAAGAATACTCAATACCATTGTACTATTTATACATCCAGCCTGTCACTGTTTTAGCGCGTGAGAATCGCAATTTCAATGTCATTACCGCGTGGCGGTATGGAAATAATGCAATGTGACTAGATAATAATAATAATTGTGAACATTTGGCAGGGCTTCGACATCGCGGAAGGTGGTGGCATTGACCTAATCTCGCACATCATCACGAGATGTTTGAAGATCCCTTGCGCGGTACTTATGGGTGCTAACATCGCTTCGGAGGTGAGTGACGTCATTCCACTAGACATCTGACTAGAACTAAACCATACATAAATAAATACTTTGTCTCAAATACATTCTAAAGTTAACGTAACTTATGACCCGATTTTTTGTCTGATACTCGGCTAATTGGTTCTACACAATACATTCACATACGAGTAGGAACTTTGCTATCAAGAAAGTAAGGAACTCCAAGGTAATCCAGTCTAGTTTCAGTTCCTACTTAAAGCAATTTAAAAAAGGCATACTTATTCGTTTATTTTTCCATCTCTTGTTTACAAGTAAGTGTTGTTATTGTTAATGAGTGATATTATTTATCGACCCCAACTCGTCCTCCTCTCACACCTTTATCGCCGAAAGGTAACTCGTCTAGACTTCTAGAGGACAATGAAAGAGATAGGTAGGTGCAGACCTGTAAATATTATGTACATAGAGCTGTCCCCGCGATTGCGCCCGCCCGCTTTTGTTTTACTCCGTAGGTCTCCGATAAAGGAGTTATCTTACACATATTTTTTTTCAACTTCGACCAGTAGTTCATGTCATGAGATTGGCGCGTTCAAACAAACAAACTCTTCAGATTTACATTATTAGTTTAGATTTAGTTACGACTATTATTACGGGCGATACATTCGCGTGACCTTGGCCGATGTAACTGCACAAGACAGTCGCAGAACTACGTAGCGAGTTAGCGACTAATTGGTCTGACTAATCGTTTGATAGCTTCCATGGGCTTTAGCTCATGATATTATGCAAGGATCTATCATTTAACTTCATCACAAAAGGTGTAACCATCCAGCTTGGGATGGGTAATACTCTGAAAAATCTTAAAGACTCACCCAGAAATCTTTTGAATATTTGTAGCAAACATGCGCCGATTTAAGATTCTCCTGTCAGCTTATCAATAAGCCCACACGCACTGTCGGCAACTTTCGGCGCTTATCGGAGCTGCTAAATAACGTACTTTCTATGTCAATGCGACCAATAAATGATGTTTTGAAATTTGATTGTTCATACAGGTAGCAGAAGAAAAGTTTTGCGAGACCACAATCGGCTGCCGAGATGTGATGCTAGCGCCAATGATGCGTGACATCATCCAAACAGACTACTTCAGGGTCGTCGTGGTCGACGACGAAGATGCCGTCGAGATCTGTGGAGCACTCAAGGTGAGCAATTTTGGATGAAAGAAGCACATCTTTAGTTGAAGCTTGGACTTTCACGAAACTAGACACAATAAAAAAATTGTTTGGGGGTCACCGGTAACCACCATGGCACTCAATGTGTTAAGGTGCCGTAAAGTCAACCCAACCTGACATGTCATCATAAATTTAGTTAGGGTTAAGGATTTGACGCAAGCTCAATGTTTAATTTCAATGGGTTATTACTTATTAGTCACACCCAAAGGTTAATTCTTTGTTAAATTCAGACAGATGAATACCCAATTAAAACCAGTCATACAAACGAAAACTTTAGACTCTGTACTTTGTATCGCAGTATTTGCAGTGCATCTTTGAACGGATGAATCGATAAACGGCCTCAATTCTAGTTGAATGCAAAAGCAATAAGAGGAGATAGTGCTTTGTTAAGAATACCTATTGCAACCTACGACGATTATTGTATACGAGTACACACATACCTACCTTTATTTACTACAGGTAATAGTCCTGTATGTAGTGCACAGTTGGTATACGATGCTAATAGAATAGTTTACATAAACGTCATACAAACATTATAATACGAGCACTACTACAGTATGATTAGATCTTTTACTATATGCGATTGTAGATGCATCCACACTAATTATCGACGGGAGGATAAACGATTACCTTCCTACTATGGGCAATTCAATTACGTAATTGAAATAAAAGGCGATTTATCCATGTACAAAATGACATCTAATATAAAGTAATTCTTTATAGCTGATACTTTGCATGGTCATCAGAATCGGCATCAAGTTGATTAGGTACTTATTACTTGACATCTTCAATTAAGAAATCTTTGATCTCCCACCGAAATGAACTAAGCGCTTCTGATCAACAATAATAATGCGATAGTGATAGAGGGAAGCTCACCACCCGCGTAATGGTTTACCTAACGATTTACGATAACAACCCTAAAATCATCTAAGGGTAAATTCTTTTCGACTTTCGATTTTTTGATACTTCCAATTTATTTAGTCATAAAAAACCAACTCGGCACACCACTAGCTCGCCCAGGTCATGTAGTACTATTATATATTCTGTGCCCAGGTTAGTACCGATAACTCGGCGCTTTATGTCTTCATCCTAAGTCAAAGTGGTCTGGTTTATCTCGGGTGAGTTCGCTACATCGTCGATTCTGTCTTAGCCATGCTTGGCTTTGTCTGGAGTCAAGAACCAAGTATTTGCAAATAACTTAAAAAAATACTTCTGTTATTCTTCTTAGAACATCGTAGCGGTGGGCGCGGGCTTCGTCGACGGTCTCGGCTTCGGTGACAACACCAAAGCGGCCGTGATAAGGCTGGGGCTGATGGAGATGATCAAGTTCGTCGACGTGTTCTACCCGGGCAGCAAGCTGAGCACGTTCTTTGAGTCGTGCGGCGTCGCTGACCTGATCACCACTTGCTATGGTAAGTTTGCGGTCACCTCCGCCTTACCACCTAAATCAAAATCGCTTTCTACTCCCGACATCTTCGTTTGAAGTGACGCCCGTTTGTTTCGTGTGTGCAAACGATTTAAAATGATAAGGCGGCAGAGACCTTTTTCGTACTTATACTATCGAGAATGCCACACATACGTCGTCATCGAACGCATAGTTCAATAGATTGTGTTGTTTTTAAGAGAAAACCGTGTACCTCACCGAGACGCCATAATAGCGACGTCGCCTTGGCGTTTCAATGAGGTACAGCCTTAAATCTATAATCAATATTAATAGCAATAATTATTTCTAAGACACATTAATACTGAGTTGGATTCTATTCTGATGACGTTTTCCTTATTCTGTTTTCATTTAATCCATTAGTATTCCTTGATATATTCGCGAATGGACAATTCTATACTTTTTTAAATGTTTTACTAATCAACTGTAACAAACAATGCTACATGCTTAGGTCATCATTACATACACTGTAAATTATATAATATCAACTATCTGCGCAATAAATGTTAGAAAAGTGAATTGCTAAACGAGTTAAGACATTATTTAAGTAAGCGACTAATTCTTACGTAACTTTCGACATGAAATATAAAATTAATTTACATTTTGTATTCGTAAGTATGTGACAAAATTACATTGTAATATTGTGTAATTGTTATCGTCTCGAGTGCAATCACTATTTATTTACTTTATTATTATTTTTAAACATACGTACATAGTTAGATATTCTCAAGAAAGATTAGATAACACTGAGGTGTGGCTACTATATTCATATCATAATATTCCTTAGTTAGAATCTTTCCTCCGACAGCAAAGAAATTCCTGGATGAAATAAACTGAACTTCATAATTTAATATAGCTTAATCAGAATTTAAATAAACGTACGGAGTCCTTGGGGAAGTTGTGCAATACGTAGGTACCTAAATTATAACAGAACAAACGATATAGGTAGGTAAACGAAATTCTTTGATAAGCAACCCTGCTCGTAAATTATCAAAATCAAATATTAGTTCATGATTTATTACAAACGGGTTTTTGAACAAGTAGTTCACTCAAAACACTCAAAATATTATATCGCATAGTTTAGTAAGATATTTTATTACCTATTATGACATATTTTAGCCTAACACCAGCCAGTGTTGGTACAGCTACATAAAAATACAGCATTTTCTCGCTAATTGCTTACTTTTACCGAGAGTAAGCGTTTTAATCCTGTTACACTTCCATGTCAATGTGGACGTTAGTTAGAATAAATGAAGACTTGTTTTTTTCAGTGCTTTCCTTATTTATAATATGGTTTGCTCTTGTCTCTAGACTAGACGCGGCATTCTTGATAGCATTAGCATCGATATTTACGTGTGAGATTGATGATGTAATTAGTGATTAATTAATTACTCATCGCTCACTCACTAAATTGATTGATTTTGTAAACCAAAAGCTTATTTACTTATGGGTAATTTTGAACGACTTTAACGTGAAGGATACAATTAAATATTTCAAGCTTTTAATACATTTCAAAGTATGTCTGTCCGGGAAAAATCTTGCAACTTAATTTTGAACCAGTTAAAGTTGCGAAAGTTATAAATGCAAAAGTTGGTGAGAGTTGATGGATGATTGTTGTTGCGAAAGTTTAAAATAGCTCATTGTAGCACACATATTTCAATTTTTTAGGATGTAACATCCGTTATTGTATTGTAGCCGCATGGACAAGTAGTACAGTCTCCAAGTCGTTTACAGTGACGGCAACACGACTGTGGAACTCTCTGCCTTTGGATGTCAGGAGGACCGAGTCGAAGTTATCGTTCAAGAGCAAAGTCCGACAATTCCTCAAAGAATAGATAATTGCATAATATTTGTATATATGTATATTTATATATAATTTATGTATTTTGTGTAAGTTTAAGTATGTTTATAGACTATATGTTATTGCAGTAGTTTATGTAGGTTTATTTTTTTACTATACATTTTAGTTAATTGTTGCTTTTTTATTTCTTATCTGTTTATTATTTTCGCTGCACCCATTGCCATCTCTCTGCATGACCTAAAGGTTTGACTGGCAGAGAATGCTTTTAGCATTAAGTCCACCTTTGTACACTATGATTTGTGCAATAAAGTCTTTAAATAAATAAATAAATAAATACAGTCGCCAGCACATCCGGTTACCTACTTTTGTTGCAAAATAGCCCTTATTACAACTGCATAAGACACCGCGGTGTTTACCTTGACGTGCTGTCGTTCGTACATAAATGGTGATGTTTTAGGTGGCAGGAACCGGCGAGTGGCGGAGGCGTTCGTCAAGACGGGCAGGTCCATCAAAGAGCTGGAGGATGAAATGCTGAACGGACAGAAGCTGCAGGGGCCCATCACCGCCGAGGAGGTCAACCACATGCTGGCCAACAAGAATATGGAGAACAAGTAAGTCTCGTTTAAGAACAATAATTGCAGGTTGCACTATTCGGTCTCGGCCTATAGATAGTGCCATCCACGACGGCGTGCCCCTCCACTCGTCCAAATCGTTTATTGTACATGTGTGCAAGCTTTTGCCAAAATTTGAATTGAATTTGGAACATCCTAATGACTTATGAATGACAAGCACATAACAAAAAATACACTCAAAGGGAAAGCTGCTCTACTTAGATATAGTTTTAAGTAGGTGTGGTTAGCTACTAGACGAGTAATATTTTTTTTTTTAATGCACTAGTAACATTTTTACTATTGACGTAAACGAAATACGTAAGAATGTTTCATAAAATTTAAAAAAATGATTAAAAAGTTTATTTATAAGATAACTATCGGTACACCGGGACTTCATATGCGTAAATTGTTTTTTTCTTCGTACACGTAGGTCCTAGCGTGATGTTTTATAGCCTTCCCCGATAAAGTACATCCCGGTAATATTACAAGTATCACATGTTTTTTTTTTTGTATTTAAAATTGTTTATAGCGTTTAAGTTACCATTATAATTCTTTAAGTAAATTTAATAATGACAGTAGATTATACCAGGTTTATTTTTAGTACAACACACTAGGGTTTCCTTGACATTTTAAAAATAATTTAAGTAGAGCCACTTTCGTGAAGAGACTGGATTTTTGAATGACGGCTAGCTCGCAACTGACGCGCGTGTCACCCTCCGCACCCCGCGCCTTCATCAATTAAAAAAAGAGTGGGGCGCGCCTTCGTGGATGGCACTATCTATAACTGTGGGTTAAGTTAGAGGTCAGCTATACGTAGGCAGTTTCTTTGATGAGTAAGATAGAAACCGCGAGTTTAAAATGGCACGATGGATTTGCCAATAGGTAAACTTAAGTTTTTCCTCTATTAGATAACTTATGCAAAAAGAAATAACTACAATCGACCGATTGATGCGGAATTGCGGACGCGATGGTTTTTCACATGAAAAGGTTTCAGTCCCGGACAAATAACACTACCGCATGTGTATTTTATAAAAATGGGTAATAGAACATGGATATTCTACAGAGAGGTATCATTCCATTAAATGTTATCAAGATACTCATGAAAGGATAATGAGTTGTGATAAATCTTGATTGATAAGCCTATTTCTTTATGCTACGTAATTATAATAAAACATTTATAAAAAAAAAAAAACTGATAATCAGATCAGTCACATAACACATATGCTTTACAGGAGGGTTTTAAGGAAATTTTAATAATTACTGTAGACTTTGAGTATAATATTGAAAATTTACGTTCATTCATGAAAAAACCGGTTAAGTGCGTGTCGGACCCGCGCACTGAGGGTTCCGTGCCACCCTTAACTAAATTCAGGGTCCACTTACTTTTACTTAACGAAAACATCACAATATATTGCGACAGAAAAAATAACTTTGTTTTTCATAGTGTTTGTATGAAAGACAAAGTTATATTTGCGGTTGATAAAAATGTGCAATATCTCAAAAACTACTGGTTTGATCTCCTTCAAACCAATTTTCGTTGCAAGTTCTTATTAAGATCTACATCATATATTTTTTTCAAAATTTTCACTTTCTTAGTTCAAAAGTTAGAGGGGGGGGGGGGGGGGGACGCCCATTTTACCACTTTGGAAGCGTCTATATCTTAAACCTTACACTTTTAGAAAAAATGGTTTTAGAAACCTCAACATCATTTTAAAAGACCTATCCATAGACACCCCACAAGCATAGGTTTGAGTAAAAAAAAAAATTAGGTTCTAGTTTCATGTATGGGAGCCCCCCCTTAAATATATTTTTTTCAAACTTTTTGTATCTGAATCGGAAAGCGGTGAACAAAATACACCTACTTACCAAGTTTCAGCTATGTGATGCTTATAGTTTCAGAATAAAGTGGCTGTGACATACGGACGGACAGACAGACAGACAGACAGACAGACAGACAGACAGACTTGACGAAACTATAAGGGTTCCGTTTTTTGCCATTCGGCTACGGAACCCTAAAAAGTGATGTTCACAAATATCATACTAGGAATAAGCTGTTATTCTACAATTTAGGCTTCGAAAGGTTGGTAATTATTTCGTGGGTCTTTAAGTCATTGGCTATAATGACTGAGTTTGTTGCGCTGCTTCTTCTCAGCACTAGCCCATAATTGTCCCGAAGCAGTGGTAGGGTTTATATTGGGACGCGTATAAGTGCCCCCAGTGTGTCTTATGAAATAAAAGTCTTTATACACTATCATACAATTAAAAGTATAGTCGAGTAAAAAGTACAAGAATTTAATAAAGATGTATTTTTCGCAATCTGTAGTACTATAACATTAAAACGTAATACTTACCTAGTAATTTACACGGTCTGTAGATAGTAAAGAAAAAAAATCATGGTTGTTGGTTTATAATTTTACCACTCTACCAATCAATATCCATAACTATCCTTTATTTTATACCGGTATTAAATCAAATAGTCGGATTCGTATCAAGTTTATTGTTAGTTACGATAAGCAGTTTATTATTTATTCGATGCATAACACAGTTCTGTTGTCTTAGGTTTAAAGTCAAGCTGACCTATGTGATTAAATTTTTACGTCACTTAATTGATTCTGAAATAGAATCTTGGCTAGAATCCACGTATTCTCGGAGGTCAATGTCAACATCAAACGCCGTGAATCCGTGATACTGTAATTACACTGCATCGCCAATACTTTAAGTACTAGTGAATTTTGGTAAACCCAGCTGTAACATTGTATTAAAACAAGATTCAAACTTATTATGATCGATTTTTTTCGAATTGAATGACCATTTATGGTCTTTGTTCACAAAGTACATAGAATATTAATTTACAAGTTAAGTGCCAGTACGATAGTCAAAACCGAAATAAGCCGTGAACGGTGTCATTTCGTTAATGTTCGTTTTTTTTTAAAACGAGTTAAGCATATGTGTGTGTGAATGTGATCCAATTCTGATCTTTGTATAGTAGACTTTCATAATCTTTATCAGCTACAGGACGTCCACTGCTGAACATAGGCATCGACCATGCAGATTGTTTGCGACTGGTTGCAAACAATCTGCATCCACTGTCATAATTCTGTATTCTGCAATCTTCTCTAGGTCGTCGGTCCATTTTGCCACTGGACGTCCTGCCCCAACAGCCATCATTTGTTCTGTTCATTTCCACTTGAGCTTACTAATTCGTTGGACTTTGTCCGTTATACTATTAGGCCGCGGCCCCATCTCTACGGCGCGGCGCCGTACCGTACCACGGCGCGGATTCGTGCCGTAGTACGGTACGGCGCCGTGCCGTAGAGATGGGGCCGCGGCCTTACTTCTTCTATGTATCTACGCATTTAGGCGCTGGCTCCACGAGCGAGAGAATCGCGACGAGTCCGCTCTTATATCGTCTGATAATCTCCACGAACGAGCGATAATTCCGCCGCGTATCGTCGCGAGTCGTAACGGAATCGCAGCGTTTCCGCGGCGACTCGTAACGGTATCGCCGCGTTTCCTTGACGACAACAAGAGGCAACGCTGAAATGATGCTGCATTTGACAGCGCGCCCGCTGCTAGTCGCGGCGGGCTAGCGACGAGTTAATGACGTTTCGCGCGCTCATTGCCACTCGTCGCATCGCGGCGATAATATCGCCGTGTGGAGACGGTTCCATAGAGAGTGTATAAAAATACGTGGCACGACGATAATATCGCCGCGATTCTCTCGCTCGTGGAGTCAGCGCCTTATATATTAATAGACTTTAGCGTTGAAACAAAACGTTTGTATTTCCAGGTTCCCCCTGTTCACCGCCGTGTTCCGTATCTGCCGAGGCGAGCTGAAACCAACCGACTTCATCGACTGCATCCGCAGCCACCCCGAGCACATGTAAGACATTCCTTGCATCCGCTTCCCTTCTGACTAGCTTCTACACTAGACTAGAGCCTCTTTACATACGTAGAATAGACGCAATAACTCTTTAGTTGTGTACATAACATGTATATGTTTATTTACAGGGTGCTAGTATACTTACTTAGATAATGATTATCTATAGGTATCTCGATTAGTATGGATACATGACTGCACTCGTTCGATAACAGCGTTTAATACGACGGTATATTGATTAGGCTCGCTTCCCTGTAACTATCTGGCATATTTTGCTCTACGTTATTGAAAACTCTGACCGATTGAATCTCGATACCTCTGCATTTTACTTATAGATTCAGGCAGGGGTGGAAGTTATTTTTGGACGTTTTTATAAATTATAAAATAATTGAGCATTTCTTAATCGATAGATAAAATGATACCTACTGAAAACTATATTTGATTAGATCACACACGAACAGTCTATATCATGGCTGAATGGCGAAACCCAATATGAGGATTATTTAAAAACTAATTATTTTTTTCTAGATTATAAATATAACTTCAGTAGTACGAATAAATGAGATAAGACATTTTTTAATGATATATTTTATTGTTTGTTATGATGAACAAGGAATATTTTAACGGTAGTTACGTACATTTACATTTTAAGATGTACTTTTAATACTTGTACTATGCATATCTGAATGGCTGTGTAAATAAGACAAAAATATCTTATTATTTTGTTATTGAAAAATGCAGTCATGTTATTCATAGTGTATGTAGTCATAATAAAGCATGTATTAAAATATTGTTATTTATCTAACTTTCACCAGCTGTTGGAGATATATTAATGTTTTTGCTAATATTGTATAGGCGATAGTAGTTTTATCTTTGTTGATGAATTAACTGTCATATTATAAGCTAGCAAATTTCGCCTGTATGAGTTGTTATCGAGGCTGGATGGTAGCCCACGTGAACATATTTGAGTGGCTGCTATTGAGATAACTTATATTGATGTTGTCCACTTCAATCTAGCCGATAAGTACAAAAGTAAAAATAGAACATAAATCATTTATTACTTTTTATGTAAGAGAGTAGTGTTTAACATAAATATACTATATCGTATTTATTATTTTTATCTCCCTCATTTTGTTTACAAATGACGTAACTTTTCTTTTTAAAGAAGAATCAGTATCCAATTCTAGTAATTGAATAAATTCTGACTACAGATAATTAAAAATATGAAATAATTGCCAAGTGTTATTATTTTGTCGTTACCGCATTTATATGCTTCGTATTTAGCAACATATGCTAAGAGAGTCAATTTTAATGGTAATTAATTAAATTTTACAGATTCGCTCCCAAGAATATTAGCATTTTTTAATAAACACAACAGTGATTTATACAAAGTTTTACTAACATGCTATTGTTTTGTTTTGTATGTTGTATTTTATAGTGGTTGTCTGTTATCTTATTTTATATGCATGTATTTGTAAATCATAACAAATTATGTGTCACTGTACTTCTTTTGTATGATTGTTAATAAAGTTTCATTTTCATGGTAACGGCTGTCTTTTCAATATCTTGCATTTCTCTTCACATAATACTGGTAGGAGATGGGTCATCAAGTACAAATCACACGGTCAGTATCACAAGTACAAAACATGCTGACTGACGCATTGTACTCGATCGCTACGACTTAATAGTGTGTCAAAAGAGAGTTTGCTATGCTAGTAATGTTTTTTACTAATATTCTAGGACACAGCCGGCGCCCAAATGTTCTCTGTGACCCGAATGAACCGCTCTACCAGTGTTCGCATCTACTTGAGACTTGCATTCCTGTCTGCACTTACACCTAAACGCTTCTCACGGACGTTGTCCCGACTTACTTCTTGTCTAGACTAGAAAATTTGTTCCGCTTATATAATTTATAGGCTGGCACGATCAAATTCGTTCAAAACGTTGTCCAGACAAAAGGTTTTTTTTTGTACAGCAAGATGTTTAAAAACATACACAATTTATTTTGATTTTCATATGATTTATGTAACCACTTCGCAAAATAAATTGTGTATTGTTGTATTTTAACGTCGTAATTCATTGCGTGTGTGATTGCTGATCATTGTCGTTATAGCTTGTGCTAATAATGTAAAGTGTTATTTTGATCTAGTCTTGATTCAAAATTTACTTATAAGAACGTCGCAAAAGCATTTATTATTTCAAATGGTTTTTAACTAATTTATCAAACAAATTACAACTTTTACACCCGAGGCTTAAATGGCATTATCGATATATACTTCAGCTGCCTAAAAATGTAATAAATATCTACTTAATCATAATTCAAATCATAGTAAGTTTTGAGAGTTATTGAACGAATGTTATGATAAATAGACTAAGGATATCTACTCTTTGTTGCCATATTGTGTTTAGTTTCAAACAAGCTTATTACATATTTGATAAAATCTAGATCTTTTTTCGTTATTTAATTTTTAGACCGCGGCAAAAAGTATAAGTTTAAATGAAATGCATTTATTTTATTTTATTAAAAGGCCTTATTGTATGTTGTAAGGGGATTTAAGATTATAAGGAAACATACTACTGAAATGTGAAGCGTTAGTTTTTAATGTTTTATTACACTAACTACAGTTCATAATGTCCACTAATCACTCATGGGAAAGATCAAAATTGATTTGATTGATTGATTGTACTTAAAAAATATTTTTTGGAATTGGTTGATTTTTCCCTGGATTACATAAGATCATATGTATTTATAATAATGCTTGTTTTATTAATCATACATTTACGTGTGTGTCACACAAGACGACAAGTCATTTGCGTCTTCTTTCATGTTCACTATAATTAATAATATTTAATCATGGCACCACTATCATAGACGATACAAGAAAAACAGAAGCCTTATACATATAGTACTTTTTTCAAACTGCTGGTATTCAGTACATCAAACTTATTTTTTTCAGGCTACGGATTGTTAGAAAATCTCATTGCTGTATAAGCTAAAGTTAGGACGAGGTAAGGTGTAAGTCATAGGCTTCTGTTTTTTATCAAAACCATTAAAATATTTTGCTTTCATGTACATATGTAGGTAAATGGTCAATACAAATACATTTTATTATGAAATATTGTTTTGTTATTTTATAGACTAATCTTTTTGGTACCTTTTTTATTCAGCAAGGGTTTGCTTGACCTAAATAGACCTATGAAAGTGTCAGACGGAGACGGATTTTGATTGTTATTTATATAGCAAACAAGAGTACTAGATTACTAGTCCGATTATGGAACTTTCCTCACTTAAACTTTCATATAACAAAAAAATAACACACCTTTACGAATATTTTTTACTTTACACCAAACATTTACGGGGAACGGAAGGAAAGACAGTAAAAAAAAATATATTGTAGTTTAAAGGAAATAAACGGAAAACATTACTTCTTTTATGGACGTATTCAAGGTAATTTGATTTCGAAGGCCAAAATAATACTGAGAACTCTATTTCATTAAAACGTACAAATTGAAATGTAGTGGTGTAATTTAACTCCCTAAATAGGTACCTTTTAGGCACGCACACTGTACATGAATGTAAAGCCTTCAAGATCCCAGCTGCATCTCATGACTGCTGTTTGTCAATGATAGCCACATAGTTATACATTCATCATTATAATCATTAACAAACACACCATAGTCAAATTATAAACAGCATCGCTATGAAAATTATATTAGCCCATGTTCAGCTATTATCAATAATGATATCATCATCATCCACACTATAAGTTAAGGTAAGTATTTTTTTACCTTTAATACCTTGAAATTTACTATCCCATTGTTAAAATCTACATGAATTTATCGGCAGTACGATTTTTTTCCTATTTGAACTTTTTTCGGGTTTGAATCTGTTTAGCTCTAAAGTCTATCTTTACTTTTTATCAATGTGTGTTGGAACTTTTGCTGTTATATTAAGGAGACCTTATTTGCTTTTTGCAGGGTGAAGCTATAAACTTCCACTAAAGTCTATCTTTACTTTTTATCAATGTGTGTTGGAACTTTTGCTGTTATATTAAGGAGACCTTATTTGCTTTTTGCAGGGTGAAGCTATAAACTTCCACTTTTAAGTAAACAAGTATCTACTCCGGTGTGTGCGACACTCCAGGGACGTAACTTTACAAATACTTACAAAAAATAAAGGAAATAAGAACATGACACAGTACTGCAGTGAATGAGTACATGGTTTGTATATCAGGGTCTTTCGGCGTGCCCATTAAGCCCTGGCTGGCTATGTTAGGTACACACTATATTTCAGGGGTTCCTATTTCAGTTTACGGCGCAATGACAGGGTCAATATTTTTTGTTTTGGCTCCTTGTCGTCATTTTTAATTTAAGGTACAAAGGGAAGGGAAGCTAAGAAAGGTGGTTTGGTGAGATATCAAGCTAATTAGAAGCTGCGTTTTTACGAAATACTGTAATCAATCAGTTCATTTCTTCGCAATCTTCCCACGACGCCCTTTTATGTTCTCTGGAGCACATCATAGCGCTGCGGCACACGTTTTGGGAACCCCAGCTATATTTCGTTAAACTATAAGTAACATTAAAATATGCAAGCACAAATACCTATGCTAATTCAAACAAGCGGAAAAAGCGCTCAAAAACTTAACATATCTCAAACCCTGCCAGTTCTATTTATTATGAAGATTGATACTAATAATAATTATGTGAAAATAAGATAAATTAGGTGTTTCAATTAAGATTTTAGAATAAAGTAGGAATAATTAATATGTTTTAAAAAATATTTTTACTTAGTGGAGTTGCCACTATTAGACTACATATGATAGGCTCCTCATCATAAGACATAAAATCTGAAATATGTTTAATTTAACAATTAGCTACAACTACAGTACCTAAATAAAAAAGATTTATATTCTAAGATAGATGTATTAGGTGTGATGGTAAAAACTCAGATTTATTTGTTTCATAGATGTTTGATTTATTATTATGTATGTAGTAGGTTTAAACCTACATTGTAGTGTATGACTTATGTACCCATGTATCTTTAAACTATAAAATGTGGGTTTATTTATGTATTAAATGGAAACCAATATCTATATCATTTAAAACTTTAATAAAATATTTAACAAACTATGCTGCTTCGTTTTTCTAATGATGTATTTTTTATATATCCATTATAAAAATCTAAAGCTGTAATTTCTCTCTTTCCTACAATCCTAAGTGATTTAAAATAAATATATCTTCTATCCTTACATAAAACTTTTATAGCATCAGTTATTTTGCAATATTTCAGAGTACCTGGTGACAAGTTATTTTCTTCTAATTCTATGCTATGTAAAAATGCACCAAATAATTTCATTTGCTTTTTTCTAAATGTTGTAGTCAGAGGATAAAGTCCATATATTGCCCGATAAAGATTATACACTTGAGCCGATTCCATTTCAGACCATCTTACTTCACTGATGGATTTGTTAATTTTCTTAGCTGCAAAAATAAAATTTTATACACCGTGCTTTTTTAACCGTCTTACACCCGAAGCCCACGTAATGTAACCATCTTAATAAACCTCCAGGACATGTTATTTTTTTTATTACACTCCACATAATTTTGGTGTAAAAAATATCTAATAGTAATATTACGTAATGTATCATCCTGTTCATAATGTTTACGTTTTCAACAATGCATTCCTTGACCTTGCCGCCTCCACGCGTTCCGCACCGTAGCCAATCTAAGACAGTCCACGTGGATCTCTAACCAATCATGCGCTAGCGCAATCCTTTGTGACGCCCACCGCCTCGCCCCTTTCTATTCGTGCGTAAAACTACGTCAGTAATGCTAGACAGCCGAGTGAATGACCCGCGCGTAGTGCTCGTTACAGGATGTTTCGTACTAAATTGTGCTGATATCTTCTTTAATGTCTTAGGCTTTGAATCTTAATAATAACCAAGTTTTATTTAACGAATGACATGTAGTTATTGGATATTTTAAGTGGCCTTCGGCTGTAAGACAGTTAAAAAAGCACGGTGTATAGTAGTAGTCAAGTAGTAGTAACTTGTACTTTATAATAAACATGATCATTATGCAATGAGCTCATGATCATATATTATATTATCTTACCATAAGTAACTCCATCTTTACTTTGTGGCTGTGCATTTGCTAGACTGTCTGGTAATGTCCGCATACAGTCTACTAACATGTCAGCTCCAAGATCTGAAAGCTGTTCCGTTAGATCTGGTAACTTGATATCTTTGGGAACATGCACTCTATTTTGGCTGATTATTTCACCTGAAATATCAAGTAATAGAATGAATTTATACATCACACAAATACAATAGGTTGTCTGTTTAAAGTAAACATGGCAAACTAGAGAAAAAAATCAGAACTAAAATGAAGAACAATTTAACATTGAAATGATTCTATACTAAAGGGCTGTTAATCATACTGCTCCTACTGATGTGCTATTCCTTGGAATTTGGGAACTTTGAGTAATGCAGTGAGTTAATTACTGGAAGTTAGGAACATTCCCTGCAGCTATCACTAACTGCTTTTTAAGCAATACTGGAAAAACATGTGTAACAACCCTCTAGATTGTGCAATTAATGCATTAAATCCTGTGTAGTATTGTGACAGTAAACTTTTACTCCCTCTAGCCTTGTAATCAAACATCTTTGTGACAAAATAATGTCTTACCTACATCAAACACATTTGCTTTTATTTTCATCAGTGTGACTCCTGTTTCTTGGTCGCCATGCATAAGTGTGTGGATAATTGGGGCGGCTCCACGCCAGCGAGGTAGAAGACTTGGATGAACATTCACCATGCCCCTGTAACACAGTAATGGTAGGAAGTATGTTTATGTATTAATAGAATAGTCAATATAGGGAAAAATGAAGTCCATATGATATGCGTGTAGGCCTGAAATGTGTAGCCTGATTAAAAATAAATTAAATATATCAAACCAAATACTTACAAAGGAAACTTGTTGAGAACATCATCCTTGATCAAGTGTCCAAATGCGACTATGAGGCCGATATCGTACTGACATGTATGCAGTGTTTGGAGGGGCCATGATATGATTTTAAGGTTTTCAGTGGCAGCATATTGTTCTATTTCATTTTTGTGCTTCGAACTATTTGACGTAACAAGGTCGAGTTTTTGTATGATTTTCTCCGCTTTCCTAAATAAATTAAACAGTACCAAGGTATTATTTAAGTAACTTTTAAGACTAAGATCATAGTATAGGCGCAAATTTGTAGTTTAAATATGTATATCAGAGTAGAAAAGTTCAAGAAAAGATTCAAGAGTTACGAACCTGAATTCATTGATTTTCTTTAGACTTCGAAGAGCTATAGAATCTGAACCGAAGAAAAGGACTTTATATGACTTACACGTTCTAAATTGACTAGTAAAAGTATAGTTTCCTCTGTAAAATCTAAATAATCGAGGATTTAGGTTACAAACCGTAGATGTCATTTTTGTGATTCTAACAAACGTCAGTGTCAGCCTGCGTAGCTGACATTTTTTTAAATACAAGTTTAACGTCTCTGGATCAAGCCATACAGACAATAATTCATCTTTTTGTATGTTCATTATTTACACTTAAAACTAAAACTAACACTAAACTAGCCTAACCTAACCTAATACATTGAAATGCGATGCTGGTTCGCATTTCAATGCTCAACAAGGGAGTTCAGCACGAGAGTAGCGATCCGAATCAGAGGCCACGCGATCTGCGATCCTTTATTTCTCACTTTGTTTTCATTGATTTCTTCAATAGCACACATTATTATGTTAATTACAGCTCAAAACCACAATAATTTACTTGAAAAAACCAACATATAAAATTAAGAAATAAAATCCATCTTCCTCTTCTCGTTTCCCGCGCTAAACTCTGCGTAGCTGACAGTGCTGACACTGACAGAAAAAAACATTGCCTGCAGCCATGCTGCTTGATGAATTGAATATGATGATTGAATTGAATGAATAGTATGATTGATTGGATAACCAATTGAACATTACAACCACCAACCAATCGATTCCATAGTGATTTTAAATACATTTTTATAAATAAGCACCAAAACTTAACTTAATCTTTAGTAAAAATCTAGAGGTAGGAGGTAGCTCTCGATTTTTTATATGTATACTATTATGTGTGAAAATCTGTCTTTGTCTTAGGCCTTGGTCTCGAATTCAGCGACAGGCGGGCGCGGCCAGTGAGTTGTTTTCGTATATAGAACAACGACCTCTAGTAAAATACATATAAGTCTATGATATAGAAGCTATGTCAGTCAAGCAAAAAAATTGTCGCAAAAATTAAGCAAAATTAAGCGCAAATCGACGAAAAGATTGTGACGTTTTGTTTGAAAATTTGAATCTCGAATTATAATTTGTATTACGAGTTGCTGACCGTGTCATCAATTCATGGAGCACAAAATTTGTTCGTGATGTCAGTCAGTTCCATTACGCTAGTAATAGTAGTTCAATGGGCGCGGCAGCGTTGGCGGGGGCGGCTCGGTGTTGCGTTTTCTTCAATCGAATGGAACTGGGAGTCTATACCTTACCGTAGTTTCGGTTGTATTTACGGGCGAAGGTGTTTTCTATGGCATTCTCATTATTCTAATTTAATATGTGCATTTAGGAAACTAACGATGAGATCTGGAGTCGAAATGGGGGTTGATATTTTGTTGTCATGATAAACTACCGTTACATCTTGTTAAGCATAGCCAAAGAAAACGCCTTCGCCCGTAAATATGACGTAATCAGTCAGGGATCAAACGACTCTCGAGAGTCGCATAACAATGGAATTTCTATTGTGTCTCGTTCACACATACTTGACGAGTTAAACTACGGGCTTAGGGAGTAGACGCACTGTGGGGCTCTATCACTCGTTTCAAGACGGCGAGTGATTTTTGTTCGAAGAAGAATTAAAGTCAACGAAAATAACTCGTTTTCGAACGAAAATCACTCGTAATATTGAAGCGAGTGATTCAAAAATAGGGCCCTATCGTCGTCGCCGCTATTGGGGTGACTTTAAGAACCCAACCCATACTTACCTTGGATTGACGATGATCGTCCAACTTTGTAGAAATTTGATAGAAAAACAAAATTATCTTTGCTTGTCTAATAAGCTATCTTGATGACTTTCCTTTTGAGCGAAACGATTTATTTTAAAGTAAAATGAAACTCACAACACAACAACCTACTGTAATTCATCGTTGAACACCATTGTTGAACACTGAGATTTTATTAAATCAAATTTATTACATTTATTTTAATACTGATATTATTTCAAAAGATTTTTTTCATTATTACAGACAAGCAAAGAAAAACTTTATTTTTATTAAAGGTAGGTACTTACTTACGTTTACGTATGAGTATTTTAACATGCAGGCCACGCCTCGATCGATACCATGTATCGCGTCGATAAAATAATCTTATTAAAACGACATGCTTTCCCACATTTTTTCCCAAGTACCGAATGTGGTTAATAATCATTTAATATTTATTTTCGTTGTTGTTGCTTAAGCGCGATTTGGAGACTGGAAAACATTCCGTGCAGTAATTGGAGGTGCGGTCGAGGTCTCTCGCGCCAAAATCATCGTCATTATTTTGAAGTGACGCCCGTTTTTGTTTCGTATGTGAACTGAGCAAGCGATTTTTGTTGAAAAGTGGTTAGGCGCGGGAGACCTTGACCTCCTAACCTATCTGTAGGTTTATAAATGTTAGTATGAATTACATCCTAGCAAAGTTTCCTAAACACACACACCAGATAATGTTTTCAATAAATGAATAATAATCTTTCATACATAATTTAAAAAAAAACATCTTCAAACAAGAATGTCATTCATAACATAAATAAAAAAAAACCGGTTAAGTGCGTGTCGGACCCGCGCACTGAGGGTCCCGTGCCACCCTTAACTGAATTCAGGGTCCACTTACTGTCACTTAACGAAAACATCACAATATATTGCGACAGCAAAAATTACTTTGTTTTTCATAGTGTTTGTATGAAATACAAAGTTATATTTGCGGTTGATAAAAATGTGCAATATCTCAAAAACTACTGGTTCGATCTTCTTCAAACTAATTTTTGTTGCAAGTTTTTGTTGAGATCTACATCATATATTTTTTTCAAAATTTTCACTTTCTTAGTTCAAAAGTTAGATGGGGGGGACGCCCATTTTACCACTTTGGAAGCGTCTATATCTCAAACCTTACACTTTGAGAAAAAATGGTTCTAGAAACCTCAACATCATTTTAAAATACCTATCCATAGACACCCCACACGCATAGGTTTGAGTAAAAAAAAATTTTAGGTTTTAGTTTCATGTATGGGAGCCCCCTCTTAAGTATTATTTTTTCTTACTTTTTGTATCTGAATCGGAAAGCGGTGAACAAAATACACCTATCTACCAAGTTTCAGCTATGTGATGCTTATAGTTTCAGAATAAAGTGGCTGTGACATACGGACGGACAGACAGACAGACAGACAGACAGACTTGACGAAACTATAAGGGTTCCGTTTTTTGCCATTCGGCTACGGAACCCTAATTAAGTTGTAACTCTACCTATTCAAGTACAAGACAAGACTCTCGTTCTCTTCAGCTCATGAAGTGGGGGAACAAACATAAAAGCAGAACACCTCGTTTTTAGGGTTCCGTAGCCGAATGGCAAAAACGGAACCCTTATAGTTTCGTCAAGTCTGTCTGTCTGTCTGTCCGTATGTCACAGCCACTTTATTCTAAAACTATTAGCATTACACAGTTGAAACTTGGTAGGTAGATGTATTCTGTTAACCGCTTTTTGATTTTGATAGAAAAAAAAAGTATTTAAGGGGTGGCTCCCATACATTAAAATAAAACCTAAAAATATTTTTTTGGTCAAACCTGTGCGTTATGGATAGGTCTTTTAAAATGACATAGAGGTTTCTAAAACCATTTTCTCTAAAAGTGTTACGTTTGAGGGATAGGCGCTTCCAAAGTCGTAAAATGGGCGTCCCCCCCATCTAACTTTTAAACTAAGCAAGTGTACATTTTGAAAAAAATATTTAATGTAGACCTTAACAAAAACTTTCAACGAAAATTGGTTTGAGCAAAATCGAACTAGTAATTTTTGAGATATAGCACATCTTCAACAACCGCAAACATAACTTTGTTCTTCATATAAATACTATGAAAAACAAAGTTATATTTGCGGTCAACAAAATATTGTGGTATTTTGGCTAAGTGGATGTAAAAATCCCTAATTCAGTTAAAGTTGGCACGGAACCCTCAGTGCGGGAGTCCGACTCGCACTTGGCTGGTTTTTTAAGTTGGTTCAATAAAATACCAATCCCGAATTTTATTAATCGTTTTTATTTTACATAAGGTAAGTACCTACTTATTATCAACAACATGGACTAAGTGTAGGTATTGCAATATTCCACGAGAAAACGATTAAAAAACACATGTTTTTTTCCTAAAATTAGTAGATAATTTCGATAATTTCTATATTTACAATAACACAATAAATTATTATGATTTATGTATTAACGAGTATAATGTAAGTACGTGACTACATTCCAATGTAGAAAAAATAGTTAATTTCATCTGATAACATTAGAAAGACAAGGCTGTTTATTAAAATCAGGTGGGGCCCCTGAGTAGGCGATCTAGAGTTCGGAAACATGCAGTGTTTTTTTTAGTTTCAGTTATTATTATTACATACAAAAGCTCATAGGGACAATGAGACAATGTTGCTTAGGTTAACTAGTTCTACGGTATAATAACACATCTAATAATACCACAGATAACTAATACAGTAATCTTATATCAACTCCCGAACACCTAAGGGCTGCCACCTAAATGTTTGATAAAACTTTCTTATCTACAAGCTCTGACTTAACTACATAAACATCAAATAATGTTACTTGTATTTTTTTAAGTTAGTACAGGTACATCTACGTGACAGCAGGACAGGTTGACAAAACGACCTGTTTTAAATCTCGGTTCTTCTTTTCTTTCTCTTTAGAAGCTGGTACGACATCAGACTTCTGCAAGTAACTTACGTTACTGATAATATCAATTTTATCTTTTTAGTCTTTCCCGCCTAAGTAAAACTCAACGTTGGTGCTTTAGCTGGTCATGTTGATCCAGTGAGTTCTTACTACTACGTATAGATAAGCTATGCCAATCAAAAAATGTGGCGCAAAAATGACGACGCTTCCTTTAAAAAATTGAATTTCGATTTACGATTTGTACTAAGAGTTGATGACCGGTGTCATCAATTCATGGAGCACAAAATTTGTTCGTGATGTCAGTTTCATACGCTAGTAATAGGTAATAGTAGTCCAATGTGTCGATCTGCTGCTATACTTTGTCATTATCAAAAATGACAATCAGATTTTGTTGATAATTGAACCCTGAAAAGATAGTGCTAAACCTACTTACAGCTTTGAATTGGATGGTACTTAGATCATTAAGTACTCTTATATTTTAAAGGAAAGTGGTTGGAAGTCCTAGGTAAGCAAGTAAGTTTTCATGAACCAACACTAAATTATTTCGAGTACCTAAGGGTATTTTCAGAATAAAAAGGGCTCCGGAGCGAAATTTCAATAGAATTACTTGTACAATATCATTTCATTACACAATTAAACTTTTGTTTCCGATAAATGATTAATTATTAAATACTCATTGCTCAGTGTCATATTAAATAGAAAACATGGAAACTCTGAACTTCTAATTCTAGCTACTTGTAAGCTGCTTGTAATTGACTGAATTTGGCATTTTAAATAGATGGATCTGTTTTCATTGATATAATACTTCTGGTTGATCGTCTCTGAAAGCTATGCTTTTTAGCAAATTTGGGTTTTGCGTACCACGACGGGGGACTCACCACGCTATCTTCAAAACTCTTAATGCTGACGCTTCTCATTGAATCTTCACGCTCACAAACTTTCGATGATATGGTTTTAACTTTTATACCCATGCTCGGTACCGCAGCTTCATCTTGATACGGTATGTCTTTCATTTCTATGATTTGCACCTCTGTGTCACTCAAATCTTTACTTGGCCTATGAACTCTGGTCGTATCGGTGCAGTAGCCAATAGTCTTCATAGTACCCATACGCTTAGATTTATCCCTGAATAACATCTTCTTGAATTCGATGCGGAACTTCGGATGAGTTATTATGTAAATGAAGGGGTTTATGCAAGCGGCTGTTTTACAAAATAATGCGGGTATCATAGAAGATATGGGCGTAATAAGGTCCTTTTTACCGGCTATTCCGAGAAGAGCTACTACCGCGTAAGGGGTCCACGATATAAAGAATAAAGCAATGACGGCCATAACTAAGAATGCGAGTTTTATTTCGGCTTTACGTTTCGCTCTTTCCTTAACGTGTCGAGTGGAGAGCCGTTGTTCTTGATTGCTGGTGGAAATGTTTCGGTTGCAAACGACGACGCGGAAGATGCTAAGATAACAGAAGGAGATGGTGCAGAAGGGTGCGACCCAGGCGGCGCAGAAAAAGACTAGGATGAAGTATCGGGGCGGTTGTTCCTCGGTGAGGTAGTCGAAGCTGCAGCTGGTGAGGTATCCCTCGGGGACGTAGTGTCCGTAGCCGAAGTCGAAGGCAGGGACGGAGGCGAAGAGCGCGGCGTAGAGCCAGGCAGCGACGGCCAGCAGCCGCGCGCGGATGGCCGTCAGCGCCCGCAGCGGCTCCAGCGGCCGCACCACCGCCCAGTACCGGTCCAGCGCTATGGCCGACAGCGTGGCAATCGATGTTGTCCCGGTGAGACCACCGATAAATCCGTATATGATGCATCCTAAAATAAAAATTTGATTTTAATTATACATCTTCTTGAAATTAATAACAGAATTCACAATTCGTAACTTTTGAGCGCAGGCATATAAAGTTATTAAATATCATTGGAGAAAGGTCACCGAGGTTGACCTGATACATAGCCTTGAATAGCCCGAGATGGGCTTGCCGTAGCGAGCATAAACTGTGTGCGGTGAACGATAATAAATTTTAAATTCGATAGCAGTCAAGTCAGTCTTCAAGAGAATTTTGATTTAAATGTAGGGTGCTATATTCCTTTCCATACACAAGTATAAACTCCGCGATTGAACTCACCAGGTTTCCCCAAAGCAGGTCCGAGGTTAAACGAGTTGAAAATAAAAACTGGTGTCTTGGCCAACATCAGAAAGTCGCTAAGCGCAAGGTTAGCCACGAGGATGTTGCCCGCAGTGCGGAGGCTGCGACATCTGAACACACACAAATATTCAAATCAATAAACAATAATCAACTACTACTCATTAACCCACTGAATCTCGTAACGGGTTGAAATTCTAATTAATTGCGAAACCCATTTGAAACTAATTGAAACGTGACCCAATATTTATCGAGTGAATAAACCTATCTAAAAGTATAAATTTTGGTTCTTACGTAGAGTGTATTTGGTAGTAATTATTGTTAGGATAGTGGTCCATTCCGACCATCTATTTATTGGGAAGGTTTGATTGATAATACCAGTTTGGTCGCATGCCGTGCAAAAATCCTTCCACCAACCGTACTGAGTGCTCGTCGTGGAATATGCCTCATACCAGCTCAAACTTAAGGGTCCCCAAGGTAAATAACCAGCACATGGCTGGGCAATGCAATGGGCATTGCCCAGCCGTGTGCTGGTTATTTACTTTTATTTAGGTTAAGTAGTAGAGAAGTGCCACCAAAGCGCACAAACCGAGCACATAGTAACTTCGCACACGCCAAAAACATTAGTAACTAAGGATATTTCCGTGGCAATAACATAAGTAATTTTTTGCAGCCTATTTTTAGAAAAATAAAAAAATAAGTTATTAAAGCGCTTCAGATATTTTACAATATGTACAGAACAAAGAGATCGAGTGAGAAGCCCAGCTGCCGACAGACGGCTTCGTACCCTTATCACCAATAACTTATTGATTTTAGTCCCTGCTATTGTAGAAATGGTGACAAAAGATAATAAAAATCGCTGAGGAAATGTCAAGAACCACCTTTATTTTTACAATTACTACACAATGAAGACAGCAAACTTGTTAGTTTTTCCTGGAGCTGCTTTTCTAGGCGGGAAAAATGAGGTTGCTTACCTTAGGAAACGAGGTACATATTTGTAAAACGAGCAAAATAAGTATTTCTAACAGTTCTTTACTGCAAAATATCTAAGGTCTAATCAATTAAAGAAGAATAATTATACTTACCTGAATGGTTCGAGTGGCGTGTTCTGATCGAAGATAAGTGCCTTACTTATCGCATGTCAAATTATATGTCAATAGCACATTTTCAGAGATCATTTTCAGAAATTTTTAGTTAAAATAACTAACATCAACCTCAGTTAATACATACAATTAATTAGGTATGCATGTAGGTAATCTTAGGACCGATCTGTTGGTTACTATTAGCATAACAGTTTTAGTGGTTTTAGTTAAGACAGTGAAATTGATAGTGATAGTTATACATAATCCTACTAATTTATTAGTTTTTCCCTGACGTGGCTCTATGTATAACAGTTTAGTAGTACTACGCTACATGAAGGGAATTAATGATCGATCAAAAAAGCCTCTTTTGTAATGTAATATCTTAAATGAAAGGAATAGCTTAAAAAAGCTCGATTACATGGCCAGCAAGATTACTAGATGAATGATCTTATTACGTTTCATTAACAGCAAATAACATAACATTAATTTAACAGAAAGTTAACTCTGTCTGGGTAGTAAGTATCACTTTTTTAGGTGTTTTAAAATAGGTTTTTGTCAAAGGTCTGGTGGCCCACTACACCATACAATATCATGACAGTGTTAGGAGCGTATCAGACACAAAAAGCAGCAGGATACGCTCTACTTTGCCCAGTGAGTTGTTACTACTACGTATGTATAGAGAAGCTATCCAAGCAAGATTGTGACGTTTTCTTTGAAAATTTTAATTCCGAATTATGAGTTGATGACCGTGTCATCAATTCATGGAGTACAAAATTTGTTCGTGATGTCAGTTCCATACAAATTCAATTTCAAATTCAAAATCTTTATTTAAATTTAGGTCATGAAATGACACTTATGAACGTCAAATATACAGTGAAAAAAATAAAAATAAATGTGCCCTGAAAGGGCCGAAACATATCTTCTTATCTTTTGGGCCCTACCAGCGCTTCGAGACAGAACACAGACATTAGGCAAGTGCTGAGAAGAAACGCCGGAACAAACTCAGTCACCACTAGCTGCCGTAAAATCAAAATCATCAAAGGTAAGTAAAATACGTTAATAATAGTAGTTCAATGACTTTGCCCACTGAACGCATCTACAGCGTCATCTACACCGTTAACCCTTTAAACAATATATGCACATCGTTTATGCACATCGTTTATGCACATCGTTTAAAGAATGAAGCGAGAGCGTATTTTGCCGGTGCTGCTGACACCACTGAATAGGTGGCTGACACGCTCCGTGCATGACACGCGACGGTGTTGGTCGGTGACGGGACTGTCTAACTAGTGGGAAAGGTGTCATGGATTTCAATACAAAGAATATTTACTTTGCCGGTGAAGTAAGCAAAAACCTTTACTCTGGATAACTCAAGTGGCAAACTTACAGAGCTAAGTACTACAGTGTTCGTGAATTATATTACGTTTAGTTTTAGGTAAAGAGGTAGGCTAGGCTAGACGACTCGTTTGGTGTATTGGTAAGCGCTCCTGACTATTACGCCGGCCGTCGCGGGTTCGAATTCCGCTAGGGGCAAATGTTTGTGTGATGAGCACGATCATTTGTACCTAAATCATAGATGTTATATGTATATTTAAGTATTTATGGGAGATGCCCCTGTAATAATCGTTGTATGGTACTTCGTAACACAAGGAAGAAAATTCCTTATCACGAAACCAGACAATTGGTGGGTTGTCTGGCGCATATTTTATAGGCTATATTGGTTGACGTTTACTGAGCGGATAAGATGGTGTAGGTACCCTAAATGACGAATAATCAAATTTGTTTTTAATATATCTTGCTTCCGATCTAAGTGCCGGATATTAGTTCAAAGTTCATAGCGCGGGCCACGGCCGTCGGCCACGTAGCGACTAGCGAAGTCTCAAAGAAGGATTTATACACTTCGTAATGAGATAACTTGTAGGGTTATAACTACCCTCTATTCATGCATAACTTCGTGATAATTTTGTAATTTTCAAGAGTGGATCACAATTAAGTTCTACCTAGTCTAACATTTGCAAAAATACTAAATTGTTGCAAGTTTCAAAGTAAGTACCTTAACATAACATTACCTACATATGAATTATTTAACATATTCAGAATAGTGCGTAAGGAAATGTTAGGATAGGAGTTTCACTCCACAGAATTTCTAAAAATAGAAATGGAAATGTTGAAAAAACAGTGCTTCACAAATTGTATTGTAGAGTATTTTATTCCATAAACAATCAGACCAACTGAATTCTCCTAAGGCTAAGGCACTAGTTTCACTTATAGGATTTGTCTCAAAAGTTATAACATCGTTCTCATAGATACCATTTCATGTACAATAAAGGAATACCTATCGTGATTGTGACATTATGTGATCGTGATTATCACAAATAGTTTGGTATAAATGAACGAATATAATGACAAGTTGCCTTTTGATCAATTCACGTGATATGATATGTGTCGGTTTGAGATGGTAAATTAGACATACTTTCCTATATAGGAGTATTGCAGATACCTCATCGTATAACTACCTTATCTTGGTGTTGTTCTGCAATTACAATAATTGTTTTTTTTTATTAGTTCATATTTTTTGTGGAGAATGGTTTAAATTTTATTAAATTCTTTCAGATGGTTCATGTTACAAGTAGGTACATGAGAAAGCTGTGAAAGGAGTTTAGGGTGGAGAATATAGAAGTAAATTTCTCTGTAACTTTAATTACTGATGCATGGGTTCATAAAAATGAAGTATGATGAATGATTACGTAGTATTACGATTAGGATGATGTAGGTACGAAACACCAGTACTATCTACATTTATCCAAAAGACGTTCGTTTCAGATTGAGCCTCGAAATGCTTTTGTGTTGACATTACTACCAAAGAACAATAGCCGCTTGGAGTCTCAAAGTGGGAGATAATTTGATCCTCAAAAATAAGGAGTACGTTTATCTCGAAGCAACGAGTAAAACATGTTACTAAAAGATGTATTTTAAAATAACATATTATAATATTGTTTATTTGATGCCCAAATGATAGGTAGTGTTCATACCCGCCCGTTTCACTTCACAAGGCCCGCGGGCGCTTTGTGAAGTGAAACGAGTGAAACATGTAATACGAACTACAAGTGACAGGTTCAAATTTGAAATAACCATTTTGTTCGTGTAGTCAACAAAACCAGTAGACTACACTCTTTCTTGCACGAGTCCTGTCTTCATTTCAAAGTTGTACACGATTCTTTGTTCCTTTGTGGTAAAAGCTGACAGTAACCAGCAGCGCCTTGTTAGCGGAGTCGATTCGAAGAAACTAACAAAAACAAAATCTCTACGGAAATTAATTTCAATTCATTTTCTCACTATGAACTTTTAGTTACTAGTTTTCTTCGATGATATTTTAATTATTTATTGAGTACCTGTTTTTGTGTTATATTTTTTATAATGTTATAAAACCTAACAATAAAACGAACAGCCAAACCAGGTTGTCTATTAATTGAAGGATAATTTATTTTACTAAAGATTAAGTACATCATTGAAAGTCTTATCGTTTACGATATACTTACTTGTAATAAAAGTTAATAGTTTATTTTTGTACAAAGAAAACTTTTAAAAATTTATTTTTTAGAGTTCCACACTGAATCCTTATAGTTTAGGCATTTTCGTCTGTCCGTCTGTCTGTCCGTGATTTAGCTCGGAGACTTTTGGTGCTAGAAAACTGTAATTTGGCTATAGAAATGTATTTCAAACTTGCTGAAAAAGTGGTAGCGTAAAATACTGAAAAATATTTTACCCCCAAACCTAAATAAACCATGATTTTTTCCCTTGCCTATCCCATCATGTATCCATCATTATAAGTTTGCGAACAACATATTTTTTATTTGACGATCCGTTTGTGACATGTTTGGTGTATTGGTTAGCGCTTTTGACTATTACGCCGACCGTCGCGGGTTCATAATCGTTGTCTGGTACTTCGTAACACAAGGAAGCAAATTCCTTACCACGAAACCAGACTATTGGTGATTTGTCTGGCGCATATTCATTTATTTATGCTATTTTGTTAAGGTCCAGGGACCCCACTCTCTATCAACTCAACGGTTAATTGTAGATACGAGAAAAAATCACGGCAATAGCATATATGATGAACTAGCAGGGCCCATATTTTTGGATCACTCGCTTGGATATGGCGAGTGATTTTCGTTCGAAAACGATTTTTTTTCTATGACTTTTGACTTTACGTCGAACGAAAATCACTCGCCATCTTGAAGCGAATTATTCAAAAAAAAGGGCCCCAGTTCTCCGCGAGTTCACCCTCGTCAATATCGTATCTCATAATATATAATTGTAAATTATAGCTTATGTGCTATTCTAATATATACTATTTATATTATTGTAAAGTTTCATCAATATCCGTAAATAAGCGCAAAGAAGTAACAAACATACATCCAAACATCCAACATCACAAACCTTCGCATTTATAATATTACTAATAGGGAGTAGGATTTAGAAGGAAAACTATTAAACTATCACAGCTATGTTGTAAGTATGTAGGGCAAAAAAAAATACTCTAATTAAACATTACAGACTCTTATATCAAAAGGTTCCAATAAAAGCGTAACATCGAAACTTTAAAGTCTAACTAAGCTTATTTTTGTAACTAATAACTTAATAATATAAATTGCACTTGTAAAAAGCAACTGTGACTCTATGACAGACGAGGAATTGAACCCCGTGTCTTACGCTATCCGGGCGTATGCCTATACCACTCGGCCACCGTCACATTAACAAGCCTGCGTTGAATTTTGCAAGTGCCTTTTTAACGGGGTCCAATTCCTCGTCTGTCCATAGTCACAGTTGCTTTTTACAAGTGCAATTTATACTAACTAAGCTTTTCACTTAAAAGATAAACGGTAATAGGGCATTATTACGGCACGTTTGGTGTACCTAGTGGCCAGGGCTCCTGACTACTTTGCCGGCGGTCGCAGGTTCGAATCGCGCAAAGGGCAAAAATTTATGTGATGAGCACGAACATTTGATTACCATCACGTCATTGATGTTTATATTTGTTTAAGTCTTTATGGGGACGCCCCTGTCATAATCGTTGTCTGGTATTTCGTAACACAAGGAAGGAAAATATCCTTACAAGTTATTCATAAGTCATCAAAAGTTTAGCTAGAGCTAAAATCTTACTTAACTACAACCAAATGATATGTTTATAATTTACTAAAGAATGAAATTAAAACTAATATTATTTGTACTAGGAGTCTGGTAATAAGAGCGCAAAGCGAGCTGGTAATAAATTCCACATTTATTTGTTGTTGTTTACTCTCATGGTGTTACGCTTGAGTGATTATTGTACATTTTGTCTAAGAAAAAGAGTTATTTGTCTTGTCATGTGAGTTATTTATTCGTTATATTCCCCGAAGGAAACCCAATTGCTTCTTTACCAAAATAAGATTTAATAATACCTGCTATAACTGAGTCAATTTGAGTTTATTTTAGAGAGACAAGTACTAAATCTGATTAGGCGATCTTTATTTTCAATTATTGTTTTGTTATCATCATACGAGTTTAATTGCTTTTTGATAGGCATACAAGTTTTTATGTGAGCTATTATGAGTATTTATCTATCACACAAGTACAAAAGGTAATAAAATCTGAAGCTCTATTTATGAATTACTCGCTTCAAGATGGCAAGTGGTTTTCGTTTCGCAAAATTAATCAAAAGTCAACGAAAATAACTCGTTTTCGAACGAAAATCACTCGTAATATTGACGCGAGTGATTCAAAAATAGGGCCCCTGATCAAGAACGTTACTAACTTGATGTACATAAAGAGTACAAGCGCGTTTCCAGTGCACCCAACCAGCATCAACAGCACATAAAGCGCGCCCAGCGCGTAGTTGACGGCCGGGGCGGGCGGCTCAAACCGCAGCCAGTGAGGGTTGATCAGCGTCAGGTACTCATCAGTATAACCGTAACGCAGCCACAGCCGCACCGGCCACCGCTGCTTGAAACGAGCTACCAGCGACAAACCAACCGGAGAAAAATTCCCCTTCACCCACTCTCCACTAGCACTATTCAACCGCAAAACATCTCCGTCAATAGAGCGCTTCGCCCTTAACTTATCAGTCTTATCCGGCAACTTTATCATGGCAATAAACATTCTTCTCCGCCTCTTCCACTGCAGCAACGTACTCGAACGGCACGACATAAAACGGTAATAGCACTTAATCGGTTTCCACATCACTAATTGAGTGTTCTGACCACTTTTATTACAGTAACTGCACACTTTCACCGATGGTTTGTTATCTTTTGATGAAACTGTATTCAAATTGACGCACTGCATGATTGTTGACAGCAATATAAGGGCTAGTTTCATAGTTCTGGATAGGTCCATTGTCGTGTCAACAAGTTGCAGATGGTGTCCGGGCCGCACAACCGTCCGCGGCGGTTTCTGAGACGAAATGTTGCTCCAGAATATGTCGGTCGGCACTCGTTAGATGCGCGTAGTAAAGTCCCAGCAATTGCCACTTTATTAATGACTTTTAACGAGAAAATTAACAAATGATTATGCTTTTTATTAATTTGTTATTTACATAGGATGAAAACATAAAGTGTCTCTCCCGGCTAAGAACACTCAAGTACGAATTTGGCAATTACCTATACCTTGACATCTGCTTACTGTGGTTGCAATTCATATAATTAATATTAGTAGTATTACATTCCATGTATTATAATAAGTAATGGTAATTTTAATCGGTGTTAAAATTTATTAAAAAAAATAGTCCAAACTAAAATAAACCTATTCCTGCTTTTAACAACACACTCACCGACAATATTTGATTATAATTTATTTATAATCTTGAGTTGTCACAGTAGTAGTACTGTGTCGATCGATAGATATCAAAAGTTGAGATTACCGTGCCAAAAGCTCAACGGCATGAATGTTTTATATTTTAAACAAAATGACGATAAAAAAGAAAAGGGTAAAGTATAGGTATATACGTAATTAAACTTTATTAAGCTTCAGAGGTGACATAATATAGAGTATGCATAATGTAAAGGTTAATAAAACTGTTTTCAAGTTACCTAAAATCAACAAGCACGAAATATTTGTTTGCACGTTAGATTTCGCTTTTGTTTTGCTGCCAAAAGCTGACGAAGTGTTTGTGGTCACACGTGACAAACAAGTTTTAATATAAAAATAGTTGTTTATGAATAATAAGTTCTTTTATTTAGCTGTAAACACTTGAGATAAAAAATTCTATAGTCTACAAAAAAATCAGGGCAAATAAAAGCTCTCTATAATAAAAGCTCTCCATATCTACACACAACGCTAATATACAGGGTTATTAAAAATAAGACTGGATCGCATTTTCTCGTAAATTGTGTAGCATAGGGTTGATTATTTTAGCTCGCTAGATATTTTTTACAATCCAACAAGATAAAATAATCAACCCCAAAAAATGCGAATATGTTTTTAAAATTTATTGCACTTAACATTTAATAGCATTTTTAGAGAAAACATACAGTTCTGTAATGAAGAAAACATACATTTCTGCAAAGTCCTTAGACTTGAATGTAAACTTATAAAAAAACCGAAACAGTGTTTAATTTTAAAGATTTTTTGTTGCAAGACATCCAGAATTTGATTTTAAAAAAAGCCAATTACATCCCAAATAGTTGACTTTTGGATAGTAAATTGGGGATAACAATTGTCACAAATGATGATGTCTGTATTTTCTCTGATCAGACCTATGGTTGACTGGTAGAGAATGCTTTTGGCATTAAGTCTGCCATATGTACAATATTATGTGTGCATGAAGTTTGAAATAAATAAATAAATGAGCTCCCCCATCGCCTCTTAAAAGAATCCGGTCTTATTTCCAATAACCCCGTATAACAATACAGTTAGTACAGTGAAGGTAGGTAGATGTTGTTATGAAAATAAATGGATAGATTAAAGTCTATGTACTTACTTATACTAATTTTATTGACCTAGTGCCTTTGTATAATGCTAATTAACTGGATGAGGTAGTAATTAGTAGGTAGATAATGGGCACTTAGTAACTAAAATGTATCTGTAATTAAGTTAATCAATTCTAATCACTGTGTTGTTTACGTTACTTATTTGTGTATCAGGGTTTTCCTAAAAAGGTACAAAAAAAATAGCAACTTTCTATATGTATGGCAAACTGATAATCCTACTACTATTGTAAAGGCGAAAGTTTGTAAGTATGGATGTATGGATGTATGGATGTATGGATGTATGGATGTATGGATGTTTGTTACTCTTTCACGTAAAAACTACTGAATGGATTTGAATGAAACTTTACCACAATATAGCTTATACATCAGAATAACATATAGGCTACAATTTTTGAGGTTTCTAATGTGAGGTCGTAAAAAAACACATTTTTTGCGCTACTAGACGGGACGAACCTGAAGTCCAGGTGAACGAAGTCGCGGGCAAAAGCTAGTATACTATACTATACTATACAAAAAATCAAGAATACAGACTTAAAGATGCCAAAAGCTCATCACCGACGTGGTTATCCTACGATCTACAACCAACTTTGTAAATACCACAAAACCTTCTGAATATTATCAAAGAGCCATCCTCAAATGATTCTCCAAAAATTACCTTTCACTACGCCCGTAGATAGCGAGGCAATGGGTTATTTGACACCACTCAGGTCCAGCTGCGTGATCGATAGCAAATTTAACTAATGGTTAAATATTTTTACTAGCGGTTGAACATTTACAATTGTGCGTTTTTCGACGACGCGTTTGGTGTAGTGGTTAGCGCTCCTGACTACTATGCCGGCGTCGCGGGTTCGAATCCCGCAAGGGGCAAATGTTTGTGTGATGAGCACGAACATTTGTAACTAAGTCATGGATGTTTATATATATGTATTTAAGTATTTATGGGAGACGCCCCCGTAATTTCGTTGTCTGGTATTCGTAGCACAAGGAAGAAAATTCCTTAGTTCGAAACCAAGACAATTGATGTGTTGTCTGGCGCATATTTATTTATATGTATATTTATTTTTCGAAGAAAAAAACATTAAATAGCAATTCTGACATTTGGTTACAGGTTTTTTTTTGTAAACTTGCCTTACCTATACTTATACTAAAACTCCATACATTTCAAATTAAATCATGTAACATTTAAATCATGTATTTAAATGTTACATGATTTAATATATATTGGTTGAGTCAGGAGGAGTTTTTTTCTTAAAAACGGGCTAGTTTTCTTTTTTATTTTTCCTAACAAAAAATAGTAATATTTTCAAAGGGTGTGTAATATATAATATAACAACATATCATATAAAGTTCAAAACATATACAATCACATGATATAATTTTGATTAATATAACACTTTTTTAGTATAATGATGGAATGATATAATTTTAAAACGTATAACAAACGATTGAGCTAAAATCAATTGATTTATATCAATTAATTTGTTTTTATCAACATTTGATATAACATTTACATGATATAATAATTAAAACAAATAATGTTTATTTAGTATAATAACATTTAGTATAACATTCATGTACGATAACACTCTTTTTATATAATATAAACTCCAATTTATATAATATCATATATAATATAATATAAAAACAATTACATAAAAAAAAACGCAGCTGCTACGTTATTCAAGACTTGCAGGATGCAGGCAATGATGCAAGCAAGCAGGCAAGCACCATGCAAGCAGGCATACAGCATGCAAGCAGGCATGCAGCATGCAAGCAGGCATGCAGCATGCAAGCAGGAATGCAGCATGCAAGCAGGCATGCAGCATGCAAGCAGGCATGCAGCATGCAAGCAAGCACACATGCATCATTAATTCCACGTCTCCGGCGCTGCGGGAAGTGCAGCCTCTCCGCCCTTGCGCAACAAAGCGCAGTCACCCACGCTCACCTCCACAGCTTCGGCTTTTTGGTCGCCTCGGCCTTCGGCCTTCGGCGACCAGCCTCAGCCGCTCCGGCTCGCACGGGTGCCTGCCCCTTGTTACAGCGGGCGGAGGCTGCTCTCCCTCCGCGCCTCCGGCTTCTAAATTACACTCTAGTATCGGGCAGACAAGTACCACGGCGAAGTGACCACGGCGAGTCGGGGTTAACATAATTCAGATTTTTGATAATTAGTTTTAAAAAAACAATTGAAATTATACCAAGTGAAGGTTATATTAATTTGACGGTTATTTCTTTTAATCATTATTTGAAACGTTACTATCTCAAATAATAGTTATATGAAATAATGCGTATATCAAACAAAATTATATCAAATGAACGATATATAAAATAAGTTTTATTTCAAATGTTTTTATAAGATATGAACGTTATACTAAATGGTATTATATAAAATGAATATTATGTGAAGTAAACGTTATGATAAACAAAATTATATCATGTGTTTTTATAACAAATGTTTCTTATGTAAAGTGATCGTTATTAAAGTTGAATTATATCAAATGATTGTATAACAAATGAGACGCACCCATTTTCAAAAGCATCCTGTGTCTAGTCTGAAACATCCCAACGTCATCACCTGAGGAAAAAGAGAGAGAGGGCATGACGTTGGGATGTTTCAGACTAGACACGGAATGATTTTAAAAATATTATTATTTTTTGTTAGGAAAAATAAAAAGTATAACTAGCCCGTTTTTAAGAAAAAAAAAATGATAGGGCCCGGTTTCTCTGAAGTAATCTAAAGTTCTGTTAAAGTTTCACCCGTTTATATAAAGAAAAACACCTTATATACAGCGTGTGGTCTGTAATAGGAGCAAAAATTGTAATCAATGATTCCACAGAGTATACGTAGTTACCCTGACCTGTCCATAGTGCTCTAAAATGCTTTAACTCAGAGATATGGTAATCCAAAGTTATAATCCCTAGTCATTGTAAGTATTTCAAAACCGCTAAGTCGTTGTGGTAAATGACAAATGTCAAGTTCTATGACTGGACACATTTGTTTGCAATACATTGATGGTTCATTTTTTTAGAAAATATCAATAAATTTATTTTTCATTATAATAAATTAAAACCATATAGAATTGATTACTGGTTACCTAAAGGGCTTATATTTTAATTTTTTGCTCCTATTACAGGCCAAGCCATTTGGCAGACCCGTAATCATCAATAATTTAGTTTAGTGGTAACATGTCTGTCTAGGTTGTTTTATTAGGTTAACGTTCATCATTAAAAAAAAAAGGTTTTATTTTAGGTGTAGCCAATAATCTAACTAAGTACGACCAATACTGTAGCGTGGACAAATCGAATAGAGTTATGGTATTTTAGGATATTTATGAGGTTTTTAAAATAGTTCCACAAACTTTTTGAATTTCAATAATTTGCTGATTAATGTTATTATCAATTAGAATGAAAAGGTAAGCGAAAAGCGACTACGCGATCGCGTTAGGATAGGGAAAATTTTAGAGACTAAATCTCTTAGAAATTAAATTAAACAAAGGATTTTTAAGAAAGCTGGGTTAAACCAAGCACAAGTTTATGAAATTATAGCTGAGATGAAAAGTACACTCGACTTAATAGGACGTTTTTGCTAGGTCAGTAGGAAGAGCTTCAGACTGTAAAAGTATTTAAATTGTTTCAAAGTATTGCCTTGATACCAAGATTGTAAGACGGTATAAATTCAACAGCAAAGTGTAATTTAAAATTCTATGCAAAAGATAACGAGCAATTGAGCTGAATTTATGAATACTACAAAAGTAGAAACTTTATTACAAATACGAACTTGGAATACGATAATGATATCTTTATTTTTGTTTCTACTCAACAATCTCCTAAACATAAAAATCAAAAGACACTACGATATACCTTGTGGGGGGAAGTTCACGTGGAAAGTTCTAAGGTGATTGAAAATTATTCGATGATCCGATTCGTAATCCTTATCATTTTTACCGATTTCAAAAAAAAAAGGAGGTAATCAATTCGAACTGTATGTATGTAATATCGTTAGAATTGGATAAAATTTGAGAATGTTGTTTATATAAAGGATTCTAAACACGTGTGAAAAGTTTCGTAGTGTATGTATGTTTGTCTCAGGATTTCTCGAAAACAAGAATTTATATCAAGATGATTATTTTTTTGTTGAATTAGGTATAGTTCAACTTACGGTACAGTGTAAGATTCATCAAAACCGGTCTAGTAGTTTTTGAGATATGAGTAAATAACTAAAAATGATGAAATTAATTAAATATTTCATGTTTCAATATTTTTGTATTTGATGTTGGTTGGCGCTGAATAAACGTTTTATCTTATTTTCTTTCAAATTAATAAATAATTAAAAAAAATTGAAAACGTAAATGTCAAGTTAAAGCATTTCATATTCGACTAAAAGTAGACGATAGATGCTAATCATTATAATTAAAGTTTACCTGAAGTACATGAATAGAACAGTGATGTTTCCCCAACAGCCGACGGTCGCAAATACCAAATAGAGGCTGCCCAAAAACTTCTGCAAAGCTTCAGAGGGCGGAGGGAACTGTAGCCAGTGCTCGTTGATCAGTTCCAAGTAATCTTCCGAGAAAAATCCGTATTCTTGCCATCTCCCCACGGGCCATAACCGCTTGAAGTTCGCAACTAATAACGCGTGCTTGTCGATGCCCGAACTGTTCGTTAACTCAGAAATATTCTTTATTATATGCGACCCAGCCAGTAGTTCTTTCTGTACGACCGAATTATTCATGTCTGCAATGTTCCTTTTTATTCGTATTCGATAAAAGGATTCACGCGTCCACATGTCATTTATCAAATTGTCGTTTGTCGTTTCGTATTTCTTTTTACACAGTTTTCGTAGGGGATGATCCTTGAATTGGTCGCTGCATAAAATGCTAAATATGACAGCGAAAGACAGGCACGTAAACAAAATTAAGTTCATTTTTAAAATGTTGGTTCCTATTTTATCTTCGTACACCGAGCAACGTGCTGCCCAACCGAATTCTTAGAATGTTTTAGGTGTATTGGGTTCGTGGGTGACTTCGAATCATTGGAGCTATAACGGCGATGCCCCCAGGGACCTCTTTGAATTTCATCCTTAAGTAGATTAAAATTGGATTAGTTACCTTCGGGGTTATCAAATTGACGTAAGTATTAAAACTATTTAAGAGACCGCAATTGGTTATTAAATATTAGCCTCAACTTCATGTACTAAGTTTTTATACCATATGGAATGTTAAATACATACTTGTTTTAACTACGTAATCATAGTTGTGCGAACCTACCTACTTATGTTAGGCCTCTTTTCAGTCATTTGTGTCGGCGGACAAGAATATGACCTTTCTCCATTCTCCCAGATTGTCGCGAACCGCCATACATCTCACGCAAGAGATGAGTGAACCAACAATTCCAATCTTAGCTGTAGGGATTTATCCTCGGGTAACTCGATATAAAGGTCTTTCCCGCCGGTCTGATTTACAAGTCGTGGATATTGTTATTTGTTGATAGGCAACCTACTTTTACTAGTTCCATTAAATTGTAGACAAAGAACGAGTAGTCTCAAAATACTTATTTGCAAGCATGACGGTTCGAATACATTTGCTCTCGTGAAGTAACTGCAGAAATAGTTTTCCAGTTTCATCAGCAAACATTATGCAAAATTACATAATTTGGCTAGTACAAAATCCTTCTATAGTTAGTTAGCTTATTAATATGTATGAATTGAGTTTTAGGAGGCTCAAGAGAAATCGCCGGTTTTGCTGACGGATAATCGAGTTTTTCTATTATTGAGAAAGCTTTTTTGCGATCTACGGAAGCACTTTATATCTTACTGTCTACATGTTTTAAGAAGGTTTTATAGATGCTATATTGTAATTCAAACGCGTGAATAAAAACGGTAATGCAGCCATAACACAAAATGCATGCATGCATGTATGCATGTGGTTTACCGACGCCAATGATAGTTTGATAGTGCGGCTAGTTTTAGGAGGAGTGACGGCTGGAACTAATGGATAATTATTCGGTTTAATAAGAGATAAATAGAGATAAGATAGAGTAAGGAGATTAAGAAAGTAAGGGGCAATTATACATAAGTAATGTATAATTGCCCCTTACTCTATATAATTATGTAACATAACTATGTACATACTTATTAAGATAATACTGTTGATTTACGAAACAAATTATAGATAGTAATAACATAATTATAGGTAGGTACCGTCTTTTAATTAGGATTTGATCCTATTATTCCATACTTACCTATGGGGAGTCGTCGTCGTCGATTGATAATCTAATTCGAATTTATGAGCTTAATCACCCACTTATAAATGATTGATCAATTGTCATTAATCACGTTAATTGCGGCCATTTTATTTGTCATTTTAAAACCCATAAAAATAATTATAAGTAACTTTTGACGAATAAATGTGCAAGTTACCACTGTTTGTTGAACTCTAGTGTTGAATATGTTAATATAAGTTATTGTATATTACTATTATTATTAATATTGATTTAACAGCGTCTTCGTTATAGACTATAATCACATAATAAAGGATTAGCAAGATTAAGGATTTATATTTGGAAACGTATATCTTAACTCTCAATAAAGGACCAAGACACCCTTGCAATAATTTCTCATTTTGCATTTCTGATTGAAATTAACTCCGGGAGTCCGAATTTAAGTGCTCACCTACCCGTCCAGCTTTTCTCTTCAAATATTATGTCCTGACAATGAACGCGGGAGAAAGTTCGCGTGCCGAGCATCTTGATTGAATATCCCTGAAGGCTCTTAAGGATTAACGTTTAACCTCAACCAGTAAATAATTTATTTCGTTGATTGAACTGAAGTCACGAATATATTTTTTTGCCAATTAATATATTAATGATGGTAACGCTTGATCTAATGTTGATCGGTGTATGAAGGTGTAATAAAACCAAATATTTTACTAGGTACAATTTCATGGCTTACCTACTAAGTTAGAATAATAAAAAAACCAAGTTTAATATCAATAAAAAAGTCTTGAAGTTCTGTCTACAAGTAATAGAAGCTTAATTTAATATCGCTTTGTAACTTAGTAGGAATATTAACAATTGAACTAAATTATAATAATTCCGAAGTCTCAGTGAAGTTGAAAGCTATGAAAAAAAGCGTAATTTTGTTCCAGAAAACCATTCATGTTTGCCTAATTTATTCCGTTGTCCAATGAGTCTCCAGCGTGCCCGCCCGCATCTGCCTCTAAATTGACTTTGAATTATATTTTTTACAAGGAAAAATAAGGTAGGAAAGTTGGAAGTTTATAGAAAACTTACTTTCTGTGCATGAGATTACCCTGGGCGGAGAACGCTGAAATTTCTGAAAGGTGTGTAGCATTCCCATAAGTAAAATAATGTATCTTTAAATAATTGTAATAGTCTCGTACGTAGGTATACCTACACATATAAGTTTATTCCCTACAATAAACGCGCTATCAGCAGAACAAATGATGTGCTGTTGCCGGCAACATTGCCGTGCCAAAGGTAAGAATATTTAACCATCAGATTCGGCAATGTTAACATGGAACATTACAATGTTAATCATCCTTTTAATAATAAAAATCCATATGCCGAAGTTGCCGGCAATGCAAGAAATGTTGCTTCCATACTTCCACGGCAATGTTCCCGGCAACGGCACATCTACTTATAATCAGAACGCAGTCATTCTTATTATTTTTCCGTCTTCACTGAATCATAATTTTATTAGACTACCGTAGTAATTAGATATTTTAGGTTAGTAATAAAGATTCCGCAAAATACAACAGGTGGTTAATAGTGCAAAAGTTCAGAACAACACTGACAATATTCTCGGTACCGACACGTCACAAAAGAGGACGGCCTACCCAACTAATACATTGTCTTATTAGCTCTTAGAGGTGAGCACAGGTTTATTAAATAGCGCCCGATGCCGGCAATATCATGCGAATTCCGCGCTCCAGCGTGTTCATTCTCTTTTGTGAGAGCACTGGCTTGATCTGCTCTTTAATATTAATAAATTTAACTATCTAGTAGATCTCTATTACTATCTTAAAGTAACATACACATTAGTTGAGTACACTATGAATTTTTGAACAGTAGGTGCGACGGGATTCGTCCTACAAAACTTTTAAACGTAGTTAATTTCAAAATTCGAATCTTGTTCGTTGTACGTATGCTGATATTATTCATCTGTGGTATGCTGTATTGGCCATTAAAAAAAGCTATGGGTAATTTTCAAATTCGAATTTAGAATTTTGTGCCCTAAAATCAGACAAAATCAGTACAGAAGGTCTAAAAAATAAATCATTTAATAAGACCATGGTTTTGCGGATCCCAAGCATTTTTAGTAAGCATTCCTTATTACGAAATGCTTCTGATCGGATCTGCAAAACGGTATTCGTATTCACACATCACGATTTACTTTTTCAAAGTAGGCCTCCAGTATTGAATGTAGAATGTAGGTTATGTGTATACTTCATGCATTAGGGCATCAGATTGATCACTATTATACCTCTAGTGATTTTGGCTTGATGGCGGTAGACAAAAAGTGCTACGAGGTTGATCGTGGCAAAAACCCATTAGGGAGATAGGCTAAACGTTTTTCCTTCGGTTAAATATTATCATACATTTATCGATATTTAATTTTGTGATTGAGCTTAACTACTGTGTGGTTACATTAGTGCTGATAACACCAGGATATTAAGCGCCATACCATATACCTACCAAGATAGTACTTACTTGTAAGAGCTAAGCAAGTATGAGATGAGATGTTGTCTCTTTTATTACTTAGAATTGATTTGATTATACACACCAAATGTGCTGAGCTCGTCCCGAGTCGGCAAAAGCGCCATTCACGGAACCGCGGGCGCGCTGAAGAGTCGCACTATATAATTTAAGGTGAGCGCACATTTATCCGATCCGAACGCACCAAACGAATCGAAGTCAAGGAGGCCTCGCACACATAATATCCGAACCGGACGAATCGACCGCGCAAAAGAATCGACCGCGAATGTTGTCTCATGAGATAGCGCTATGAGTGACAGCTAAAGGTGGGAGTGAGAAGGAAGATGTCCCGGCGATTCGTCTTAGTCGTCCGCATTATCCGTGCCGAATCTGATGACGTTATCCGAATTTGACTAGGATTCCTGGGATTCCTCCAGATTCGGACGATTCGGCACGGAGAAGTGTGCGAGGTTTCATTTATAGAATTCAAAAAATCGGTTTGTTCGGCTCGTTCGGCGTTCGGCTCGGATAAGTGTGCGTTCACCTTTAGAAATACATTGTTGTTTCAATCACACAATATGTGGATAAAGTTGTTGGTTGTGCAATAATGTTAAACCTTTTTACTAAGTTATTTTATTACGAGGATTGTACAATTGTTTTTGTCCTAAAAAATAAAGTCTATACAAAATAAAATAAAATAACTTACGTATCTAGCCTGAAAAATAAAGGCTGACATCTAGCGACGCAGGCAAGAATCAATAACTTCGTGTTTACGCGGAGAAACTGCGGGTATGCAAGGAATCTCCTAACTAGGAAGTAACTGCTTAAACTAAGCACTGTATCGTAAATGCTATTAGCAATTAGTTTAGCATCGATGCCGTTAATAAAAAACAATTTAACTAAGCCAAATTAAAAATAATTGTACCAATTCAAACCATTAAACGTTAAACCAAACATTAAACGTTTAACATAAAAATAAGAGCGAAAGCAGGAAATAATAATACAATCTTCCCGAGAAAATGTAGGGTAATGATGATTCAGCACAGCGGGTCGTTAGCTACAAGACTTGAATTAAAGCGAGGACTTGCAACAGTTGCAACACTAGTTTTCTTACTACTAATTGCACTCTATAACATAACTGGGACTCTACCAACTTAATCCAAAAACCAAAGTCTTGCTACGTGTGGAAGTTTTTATCACAATTGATATATTTATTTGTGTAAGGAAACTACCTGCTGTTTATTGAACATGGCTTTTTCACATACTGCCGCTTAATTCTAGTGATATACCAAATAAAATTGAAATAAAGTAAGGTGTCACTTTTATTAAATAAATGAAAAGAACCAGACTACAATAATATATACGCATGAAAAAGACAATTTAGGAATCCATCCAATGGTCTACTACGCAAAAAATGTATTTTTCCAAGCAACTGACAGCTGTTTAGTTTCTAAATAATATAGTTTGTCTCTTTTCATTTATTAAGAAAAGAAAGAAACGTTTACTTAGTTTTTAGTTTTTTTATCAAGCTAATTGTATTTTTTTTCTCGTTTTGCTTTGTTATATGGGTCATTGTATCAAGGTATCAAGCGCATTGTATCTAGACAAACCTGTAATAGGCTTTAAGACACTATTATACAGGTAAATATGCGTATACTATTCTGTAATAATAATAAATAAAATAAAAATTAAATTATAAGTTACTCAGAACCGGGAACCATGTTGGTTAGGTCGGGCGAGTCGGGCGCCTGTAACGGCTAACCTTACGAGCCCTATTTTTGAATCACTCGCGTCAATATTCCGAGTGATTTTCGTTCGAAAACGAGTTATTTCCTTTGACTTTTAATTCATCTTCGCATGATATTGAAGCGAGTGATTCATGAATAGGGCCTCAGTTTCTAATTTATGCCAAAGTTTATCGTCTCTCACGACACGGTTTCCCGGCTCCGGCTAGAATTAATATTCCTGCTGCGGGCTTTCTCAGGAAGCGGAATTTGTGTTTTGTTGTTTATGGTCTATCGGTCCTAAAGTTATATGAAAAAGGGTATGGATTGAGGTCAGTCTATTGGTAAAGGAAGATAAGATAAACATGCTATAAATTATACAGTGTGTTTTGGTTTTGACTTCTGATACTTCACCCACGTTATACCTATAGCAAATCTCATCGTTAAAAAATCAACTAAAATAAGTGAACTAAGCTAACTAAGTTAAATAAGTTAACTAAAATAAGTTTATTTTCATTGTATGTATTCACAAAGGTGATAAAATTTGCTATAGTTTGATACCATAACTGAGTTGACATTACATAAATTAATATAGGAACAAAAATAGTTGATTTGTTTGTTGACCTCTCACTCAGAGGAGTGAGGGATGCGAACCTCCTCTGTATAACATTTTATCGATGAAATTTGCCATAGACTACATGGGTGAAGTTAAGGAAGTCCGATCCAAAACACACTGTGCACTATACACGTAATATACCAGAAACTTCTGACTTAATAACGTTTTTTATCAGTAACTAGCGGTCCCAGCGAACTTCGTTTCGCCCCCAGCACGGTCCTACCCCGGCCCCGTTTTATGGGAATTTCCTTTGCTATAAACCTCACGGAGTCTGACACCTTTCCAACGGATGCAAAACCGTGAAAATCGGTTAGTGCGTACAAGAGCCCTATTTTTGAATCACTCGCTTCAAGATGGCGAGTGATATTCAATGTTTAAAGTCGAATTTTAGAATGAAAACCAGTTGTAATCGACACAAAAAGGATTTGAAAAATCATTGCTCAATTTTGTGAGTACTCACGTCTAGATTTTGAGTGATTTCCGTTGATTTTTTATGTGTTTTCGAACGAAAATCACACGCCATATCCAAGCGAGTGATTCAAAAATAGGGGCCCTGGAGTTATAGCGTCAGGAAGGAAAACCCAAGTTGGATTTTTATATAGTAGATATAGAACCTTCCTTATTCCTATCCTTTTATGTAAATTGAATAAGCCAAAGACCACTTACAACGTGTTGTCGATTTGTGTTAACTAGTTTTAGCCCATTAGCTAAATTGAATCCGCTATTTGAAATCTCACTGCAGCCAAACGGCTGTAGGTACGTCGGAATGCCAGTAGCTCGAAGTGAACTTAAAACTTCAATATTTCCGAGCGAGGAAACGATGCGAACGATTGTTTGAGGATTATAAATTCCGTGCAAATTAGGACTTCGTGTTTGTGGCTTACACACAAACACAGATTATCCGCTGAAGCATCAATTACCTACAAGAAACCTCTTTTTAACAGTACGTCTTTTGATAAACTATATTAGAATGAAAAAAGACTTGCTTTATATTATCCGAATCTTATTATGATCCGTAATTATTTTTAAACAACACTTATTTTAATTATTCCTTAAGAGCCATATGACAGTCTGGAGATTCTCAGATTTTACCGAATTTATCAATGTGTGTGTGCGATTTTATATGTCCGGGATACAAAAAAATGTTAACTGTAATTAAACAATTTTGATACTTTATCTCTAGGTAGTAGGCTATGCGTATGATGAACACAGAAAATGATGGTCTTATAAAAGTCGATTTGATAAATTAATGTTATACCAGTTTTTTTGTATTTAAAATACCTATTACGAATACAGTGAATACAGTTCGAAATCAGGGCTCGCGTCAATTCCGTTCGCGAACATTTTCCTTTTGATAATTATATAACTAAATTCACAGATTTAAACACAAACGTACCGTTATAATAACGTAAAAAACTTACAGCATAGAAAAAACGAAATGCATCCAAAGGGTGAAGACATATAGAGGCGGGTAACACGCACTGACCTGCAACGACTAACCAGTGTTGTGCCGTGTTGGCTATTTCATGGAATTGAAATGCTTTATAGAGACTTTTCCGACTCAAGTCTTGATTTGAATCTTGTTTTAAAACAATTTTCTAGTGTCAGTCGATCCTTATTTGGATTGTTGTAACGAATTTCTTAAATATTTCGAGATTAGAAATAGATGACTTGGCACATCACTAGTCAGTCGGTACAGGTTGGTACCGGTTATCTGCCTCTTTATGTCTTCACCCAAATCGTGACTTCTCAGAGTAGGTATTTTTTTACGAATGTAAACTCCACGAGAAACGGGGACTAAGGGTTATTGGTGGATGATGCCATTGGTTCTGCGCTTGATCTACCACGTGTCATACCAGCTGGATGCTATGAGAATTTATTTACACATAAATGCTTTTTAGTGTAACGCTGTTCTTTGATATGATTTGTATTTTGATATATGAAATATGTCACAAGTTATTATAGCTGACATTCAGAAAATGTAGTTAAGAAAATTTCGATCAAGATTTCAAGTATTTCATGTATAACAGATGATAAATAAGATTATTTCTATTTGATTATTTGGTTTACACCGGTATTATATCATTTTGTCCATATACATTTTTAAATAATGTAATATTATATGAATACTAGCTTTTGCCCGCGACTTCGTTCGCGTGGACTTTAGGTTCGTCCCGTCTAGTAGCGCAAAAAATGTGTTTTTTTACGACCTCACATTAGAAACCTCAAAAATTGTAGCCTATATGTTATTCTGATGTATAAGCTATATTGTGGTAAAGTTTCATTCAAATCCATTCAGTAGTTTTTACGTGAAAGAGTAACAAACATCCATACATCCATACATCCATACATCCATACATCCATACATCCATACTTACAAACTTTCGCCTTTATAATAGTAGTAGGATGGACTTGAATAGAACCATAGAACTTCATGGCATTTGCGTACAATTTGAATACAGGTTATATTAACTACATACACATCACATGAAACGCTTCTATTTAAACAAGCGTTTTACTATACAAGTTTATAGTTAGGTTGTGGTTGTAGATTGTGGTAGAAAGAAAAGTAATGTTAAATAAGCAAAATATTGCCCTATTTATTTAGGTTTAAACCATTGAAACACTGTTACTAGCGTATGGAATTAATGCCATGAAAAAGTCCCACACAGTGCGTATCAAAGGTTGTGGAACTAAATAACGCCTACATATATACGGTCTATATTAAGAAAAACTGACCTTTTACTTTTTGTCGTCCGTTTATTCTTATTCAAAACCCAAAGCACGAATGATGTAAGAAAATTTATAAACTTACTTGTTTACTACTCAAAGTCAAATACTTAAAACAAAAGCCCTTATTTGTCTTCAATTTTGTTGGGTTAATGGTCACTTCACCACCATACTATTTCAATAAAACCGACTTAAAAAACAAAACACATTAAAAAGTCTTAAGTAAACTCTTGAAAGGGCTCCATTTTAGGCAAACCATTTCTTTTTGGAGTCGATGCCCAGATAGATGTCGCTTAAGATGGAACTTGAGAGAGCCCATGCGATGGCACTGACTTCAAAAAGAAACGGTTTGCCTAAATTGGAGTCCTTTGAAGAGTTTTAGACTTTTTAGTGAAAAAAAAAAACTTCGACCACAGAAAACTTTGCTTCATATCTAGCCTCGGAGCGCCCCAGCCCTGTTTTATAATAACTTAAGGGGTAAGAGGTAAATACCAATTCAACAAAGAAAATATCATGAAAATCGGTCTACCGTTGTTGAACTAAAAAGTAGTGTTACTGATATTACTTTATTTTACATAAACAAGCATACATATGCAATAGAATTGGTACTATTGCCTATTCTTGGCCTTATTAATTCAGTATTTGTCTAAAATTGACATTTAACTGTTTGGTGATAGAAACAATTTTTTATTATTATTATTTTTGTCGATAATTTTGGTCCTAGTATCTGCACATTTTGTTTGATCAAGTTTCGAAAATACAAATTGTATATGATAAAAGATCTTCGTTATAACTCATGAACCTCTTGAAATAGTCGCCATACATATAAATCTTTCTTGTTTATAGTATTAATAAGGATTCCTTTCTATGCAAGTTTACATAACATTGATTAATCATTTAAATGCAACTACTAATCGATACAAAAGAACGAATACTTTTTTGTTATAATTAGAGACCATTGACGATCCAAATGCACTATGGCTTTATGCCTGTTGCATAAAGCCTCAAAGCGAATTGGTCGCCGTATAAAAATTGTGCAAAGCGTGATATTTTCAAATTTGGAATTAGTATCATACACGAAATAAAAGAGTAGCAGCGAAGACAACGAGCGACACACCCTTCCCCTCCGAGCGCTCGGCGCTGTCTGTCAAATTTCGATCGAAGATGAATGTTCGTGACAGCTCCAAATCTCAAATTTATAGGTTACTTTAGTAAGATATTTTGAATATATTGCACAAGATAAAATCAAGAATTTAGATGCTAAGTCAAAGATAGGAACCTCTATAACATTGTTTTATCAAATAACACAGAATAAGTGCAATGTATCTCAGAGATAATCGCCTGTCTTTAGGTGCGTATTTTATGCCAAAACATGGTTTCAATTTTGTCTTCATTTGGAATAACCAGAGCGATAAATTAAAAAAAACAGAGTCGACACCTTGTATACGAACGTGATTCCCTTCAAGTTTATGTTATTTCGATAGCTGATGTCAACAAGTGATCTAGAAGAGTGCGCCAGAAAAACCGTCAATTTAGCTTCTGTGATTGCAAATTACAGACATTTTAAAGATTGAATCAAAAATTCAGAGTCGACATCTTATGGAGATAGTTCATTTCTACACAATTCATTCAAAAAAAGTAGTCAGTTTAGTCATTTTTGGGGAGAAATTTTCATTTGAACTTTGTTAGAAGGTAGGTGACAGCAGCCTTAATACGAAAATGCAAAATTAAAAACATTGTTTTAAGTCATTATCTAATTATTTTATATAAAATACGAGCCTAGGTAGGTAAGTAGGCTAGGTAGGCTTAAAATTTTTGTATTTATGCAAAATTTTATAACCTTTTTAGATCCCTTTAATATCGTTATAAAACATGCGGTGGCTTCCATTATAAGAGAATAAAAAGTTAACGCCTTTGTAAAGCCATGAATATCAGACTTGAAACTTTGCGTTTACTTTCCTCGTTTCATTTTTGCAGGATCTACGGTACAAGAATATTGTTATACATAACTACAGGCCCTTAATTTAATTTGTAAGTAATGTCCAATGTGTTTTAATAATAATAAAATGTGTTTATTGCTTCCCATACAAAAAAGAACGTATTTCTATCACAAATTTCTTAAAACTATAGCTAAAACTAGAAGAGCAAATGGATGTGGCTCAGCTAGTGTTGGCAAAAGTCAACGCTGATTTTTGGCCACTCCCATCCCTCTTAGATCTTGTGCGAGGGTTCAAGTTATGAGGGCTTAAAATATACAGGTAGCAACAAAATTTTGAAACTACTGTTAGCTACTCAGAATCAGTAACTTATCAACTTTCTCCTAGAAACGTTTGTCGAAATATGCCTAAAAATTAGACTGACCACGTAACCGATTTATAAGGAAGTAATTTTTTGTCGCTTTTCGACCTATGGTCGAAATCGAATGATAGGTTAAAGTTGATTAGTTGCCGATTCCGAGTAGCTCACACCAACTAGTTTTGAAACATTTTTACAGCCCGGACACTCAGAAGAAACTTTTCATTTTGGCCATACATGACAGATGGCGTGTTGCACAGACGCTGCGTTTGTGTGCGTGCTATAAGGGTTGACAAAGTCCGTTACACCGCACCGGTCATAGCTATTTTCACATAACAATTTAATATAAACAGATACATGAACAACGTAAATAATTTACTTTAATTTAGTAAACAACGTAACGAGTACTAATTTTCGTAATGTCATATTCACGTGGTATCGTAGAGAAATAAAAAGATAGAATCTACCTTAGCAACACCGGATTTCACCGATCACATAAATGATACAATTATAATTTCCTAACTACACATAATTCTATAGAATGTTACCTTTACCTAACGTTTTTAAAGTTGTTCACTGTAACTGAATAGTTAGAATAGGTTATATGTAGTTGCATATTTTGTATGAAGTTACTTTCCACCTCATCTTTTGGGAAACGAAAAAAGCTCCTATCGGAGTAATTTCTCGAGAAAGAAAGACACCCGTACACTGCACAGTACTTAGGCATCTCTCGTACACAAAACTTAGTACTTCCGCTAACGTCGCAAACATGCGCGTGCCATGCCCGCTAGGCGGTCCCCTAATGAGATCCCTAATTCCGGCGCGATAGTGAGGTAAGTCAGACTAGGGAGGGGAGGTGAGTGTCCGTTCTGTATGTAGTACTATTATATATTCTGTGACATTTTGTATAGCTTGCATCAAACATAATGTATCCATATGTTAACATGTTAGAATGCGGGGTAGGTACAACAAAGCTCTAACTAAAGGTCAGGAATTTTCATAAAGAGACGTATGATCGAATGCCTTCTCGAGTTCACTGAAGAATTCCTCTCTCGTATAGTGGAGTGATTTGTGGAACATTGCGATAGTACAAACAGCAACGTCAGCAACACAGATATAAAGCTATTCATCTATGATACGTTATATTTATATACTGGGTGTGGCCTGTAATAGGAGCAAAAAATTAAAATATAGGCCCTTTAGGTAACCAGTAATCAATTCTATATGGTTTTAATTTATTATAATGAAAAAGAAATTTATTGATATATATATATTTTTTTGTGTTTTTATTTAAATATTTATGTTAGTCTTTAAGGTATATATTGTATGGGCCTTTGTTGCCTGAAACAAATGATTAAATAAATAAATAAAAAATAAATATAAATTGAATTGAAAATCGAACCAGCAATGTATTACAAACAAATGTGTCCAGTCATAGAACTTGACATTTGTCATTTACTACAACGATTTAGCGATTTTGATATACATTGACTAGGGATTATAACTTTAGATTACTATATCTCTGAGTTAAAGCACTTAAGAGCACTATGAACAGGTCATGGTAACTAAGTATACTCTGTGGAACATTGATAAAAAAAAAATCTCCTATTATAGGCCACACGCTGTATACGTGATGATAATAATGATTAATTTTTCAATAGTCAGTTAAGTAATTTTACTTATTTACAATCGTCAGTTATTTATTGGCAATCATTAAAGTGCTTAACTTTTGCCAATTTATTATAGTGAAATTTGTATTTAAATTTAATTAATATCAAAAAGTGACATTCCATTGTATTTAATTTAATTTAATTGTAATTTTAGTAAAGTGATATATAACTTTATGGGTGTAATTTGCCTGAAATAAATAAATGATTGATTGATTGATTAACACCGTTAGTACACTAACACATTGCGGCAGCGATGCGGTTGAACTATACCGACAAGGATGCAGCTATTACATCTAGCTATGATAGAGTGAGACAGCATATGGGAATTACGTATGTCACATCCAAATGCGTTGGAGAACTATTTGTTAGGCTCGTAACAAAAGTTGCCAAATTGAAGATCTTAAAATATCATATTTTAATTATCTACTTACTTCTGTTAAATATTAACCGAATTCAATATAGTTTTCCTACCTCCTAGTTATAGTCACCCTACAAAATCCATATCATTTGGCAAAAGAAAATAGAAACGACACGTCATCATAGCGAGGGAGAGTGAACATCATCTTACGTTGCAAAATCATATTCGAAAAGACTTGGCAACCCAAGTAATAATAATGATAACGATTATTCTAAAACATGTTGCTGATGATGACATTGTTATCATTAAAGTTAGTTAGTTTTGTAAAAAATAATAATTAAAGAAGTCAAAGCTGTGTATTCAATTCACAAGGAGAGGTTTGGAAACGTCTCTAGTATCTTCAATTTGTTTTATATTAATACTAGCTTTTGCCCGCGACTTCGTCCGCGTGGAATAGTGACTTTTTTCTCCCGTTTTTTACACATTTACCACTATATCTTTGCTCCTATTAGTCGTAGCGTGATGTTATATAGCCTATAGCCTTCCTCGATAATTGGACTATCCAACACAAAAAGAATTATTCAATTCGAACCAGTAGTTTCGGAGATTAGCGCGTACAAACAAACAAACAAACAAACTCTTCAGCTTTATAATATTATTAGTATTATAGTATAGAAAAGTAATTAATCATATCTATTAACCATCTGTCCTACCTTTTTGATATGGCTTTTATTGTAAAAGGTAAAAGCAAGTGACTTCTGAAATACAAAACATTCAGTCAGGTAGTTCGTGACATGTACAAATTGGTAAACTGGCTTTAATTTCTCACTAGTTTTCACCTAAAATTTTAACTTTCGAACAGTTCGTCATTCAATGAAGAATGAAGCGGATTAATCAAAATATCGTAGTCTTCTTACTTCTGCTGAAATACCTTCAACTTGAATACACATGAAACACGAGCCATTTCCATTACAAATTCAGCAAAGCAACACGATCGAAAACATTTCTAGGCTGTATTTTAAAGTTGAAGGCTTGGTGCCGATCTGCGGGTACGTTTCAACCCTCGGGCTAAATTCGAATAGTTTTAACTGTTAAGCCACGGTATGGAATTGTCAGGCTTCTAGTATCTGCAGTAGGTTATTTCAGCTACATTTATAAGTTAAACACCTTCTCATTTTGCTCAAAGTTTCTAACTGTTGGCTATTTTCAATACTTTTTCATATAAGCTTGACAACGCTTTTGGTATTAGCGCTCCTGACTACTATGCTGACGGTTGCGGATTCGAATCCCGCAAGGGTCAATGATCGTTTGATTAGTATGAACATTTGAACCCAAGTCATGGGTGTTTATATGTATTTTTTTAAGTAATTTATGGGAAACGCCCCCGACGTAAGTGTTGTCTGGTATTCATAACACAAGGAAGAAAATTCCTTACTTCAAAACCATGACAGTTGGTGTGTTTCATTTATCTATTTATATAATTAACAAATCCCGTTATTATTCGCGGAGAGCTGACCTAAAATAATGGGAAATGGCAAAGGACAAAGAAGAAGATAATATAAACAAATATTCACACATTTTGTCGTTGCCACTACGACACTTGTAGAGATTTACTACGTACTACGCAAGACTACGGACACCACATCTAGCAGCTGCCGTAGTCTGCTACGATAATAATAATCCAGGATAGCTACGGCTGACTACGAGTACGCGTATGCTCGTAGCATGCTACAGACTACGACACTACCCTTCATCCTATCCATGAAATGATCGAGTACGTGTTTAACTCATCTTGAACTTATTACTTCCTATTGGTTAACCGAAGAATTATTTTCAACTTTCAAACTACATACAACTTTTTGGAAACACAAAAAAAGTATGTAGTAAATAGCAGTCGCAATTTTGGTAAAACTGTCAAAAACCATCACAGCGTAAATATTGAGTTATTAAATTAAGGCTGTCTTCTGATATTACCAACCGAGTACAGAAAAGTAACATCTAAAGAAATACTTATATTGGCCTGGCTATGGCCGGCTGACCTTACAGTTTACGCTTGTTTTGATTGCCAATTATAAATTCATAATAAGACAAGAGACTAAACGCTTTGTATACTTATGAAATTATGGAATACCTTTGTAGACCCTTTAAATTATTAACCGTGGATTACTTTCACTACGCCCTTTGACTAACAATCAGTTCACAAAATTTCCTTTTAAGCATTAAATACACTACGTATTTACAGAAGCCATTCAAATAATAACCGTCGGGACACCGGCGTGGAGGGTATAACGCCCGGTTTGAAAAATTCGTGCTCGGAAACAAATTGAATAATTTGTTGAAAGATAGAGAAGAGAGCCGCCTGCTAAACCGTTATTCAGAGAAAGTAAAACCAACAATTTCCGCGGAGCCTTTCTCAACGTTAACGTCCATGCATAAATTCTATAACTGGCATTATACATTTCCGAACTGAAAACATTTAGTAGACAGATAAATGAAGATGGATGCTGGCACGTTTTCTTTTGTTTTTGTTTAGTCCATGGTGAGTAAATAAATTCGCGGTATTTTGTCATTTTGATCTTGAAGAAAAATGTACAATAGACGGATTTACGCCATCATAAAAGTTTAGCTTATTACAAACAATATCAAATGTGTATTAAGGCTGCTGTCACCTACCTTCTAACAAAGTTCAAGTGCAGTTTTCTTCCCAAAAATGACTTAACTGATAACTTTTTTTGACTGATTTGTGTAGAAATAAGCTATCTACATAAGATGTAAGCTCTGAATTTTTGATTCAATCTTTTAAATGCCTGTAATTTGCAATCAAAGAAGCCAAATTGACGGTTTTTCTGGTGCACTTTTCTAGATCAGTTGTTGACATCAGCTATCGAAATAACATAAACTTGAAGGGAATTACGTTCGTCTACAAGGTGTAGACTCTGTTTTTTTTATTTATTGCTCTGGTTATTCCAAATGAAGACAAAATTGAAACCATGTTTTGGCATAAAATACGCACCTAAAGACAGGCGATTATCTCTGAGATACATTGCACTTATTCTGAGTTATTTGATAAAACAATGTTATAGAGGTTCCTATCTTTGTCTTAGCATCTAAATTCTTGATTTAATCGTGTACAATATATTCAAAATATCTTACTAAAGTAACCTATAAATTTGAGATTTGGAACTGTCACGGACGTTCATCTTCGATCGAAATTTGACAGACAGCGCCGAGCGCTTGGAGGGGAAGGGTGTGTCTCTCGTTGTCTTCGCTGCTAGTCTTTTATTTCGTGTATGATACTAATTCCAAATTTGAAAATATCACGCTTTGCACAATTTTTATACGGCGACCAATTCGCTTTGAGGCTTTATGCAACAGGCATAAAGCCACATAGTGCATTTGGATCGTCGATGGTCTCTAATTATAACAAAAAGTATTCGTTCTTTTATAGTTGTATATAGATTTGTAGTTGTATTTAAATTATTAATAAATATTATGTAAACCTGCATATAAAGTAATCCCTATTAATACTATAAACAAGAAAGATTTGTATGTATGGCGACTATTTCAAGAGGTTCATGAGTTATAACGAAGATATTTTACCATATACAATGTGTATTTTCAAAACTTGATCAAACAAAATGTGCAGATACTAGGACCAAAATTATCGACAAATATACTTATAATAATAAATTGTCCATAAATGTAAATTGTGGTACATGATGAGCAAACTGTTTCTATCACCAAACAGTTAAATGACAATTTTAGATTTTTTATCAAGTATCTGACTGGACGCAAGACTAACATCGAGGCATCCTCACAAGCTTCGAAATTTTGATTTGTTGATCGCGGTTTTTGATGTGTGTAATAAATAAATGATGGGTATGTACAATCTGTGAAACAGCTGACACATTTCTTTTTTATTGTTATTACTTTATATTGTTTATTTACCTGAAAGCTATGTGTATGGTCTTATATTAAAAAAAAACTATATATAGTACATACACTGAGTAGTTTTTTAAGTTTTAAATTTAGGCGAGAACAACTGCCGATGTGATTAAAGTGTTTTTTCTATGTATATTTTGAAAACAATAAATAAAATAAAAAAAAGACAAATACTAAATTAATTAGGCCAAGAATAAGCAATAGTGCCAATTCTATTGCATATTATGTATGAGGTTGCAAATAATAACCTTATTTATATAAAATAAAGTAGTATCAGTAACACTACTTTATAGTTCAACAACGGTAGACCGATTTTTATGATATTTACCTCTTACCCCTTAAGTTATTATGAAACGGAGCTGAGGCGCGCTGAGGCTGGATACGAAACAAAGTTTACTGGGGCCACTAGTACTTACATCCATAAAAACTGGCAACGGGTAAAACGGACTCACGTTCCGTACGGGATAACTGAGTAATAATGAATGTACATTTTATGATATTGTGTGTCTGCTGGCGAATAATTATTTTTTAACCGACTTCAAAAGGAGGAAGTTATCAATTAGATTGTATGTTTTTTTTTGTATGTATATCATCCTCATATCTCAGTCATTTGTTAACAGATTAGATTTTTTTTCATTTTCTTATAGAGTTTAACTTTTAATTGGTCCGATTGTGGCCAAATCCGGAACTGATGATGGGGTCTTGGTGTAATCGAGGGAAACTCTTAAATCTAAAAGGCGCGTATAGTGTTTTTGTACTAGTATTTTAATGTTGACGTGTCTTTATGTCTGATAGTCACTATTTGTAGAACTGAGCTGATAGTGGAACTCCTTAATGGTTAGGAGTTTAGTGATTATGACGCCGGAACTTATGTAAAAAGGTACTTTGTAGCTTATTAAAGAGCAGAGTCAGAAGGTGAAACCCCCTCCCCTTGATTTTAATCACTAACAATTTGCAAATAAAATAACTTTTATAATAAAGTAAAAACCGACTTCAAAAACAAAATACACTAAAAAGTCCTTAATAACCTCTTGAAAGGACTCCATTCCAAGGACAAGGTTTGCCTAAAATGGAGTCCTTTCAAGAGTTTATTTAAGAATTTTTGGTGTCTTTTGTTTTTGAAGTCGGTTTTGTTGAAATAGTATGGCGGGGAAGTGATCACTAACCCATCAAAATTAAAGACAAATAAGGGCTTTTGTTTTTAGTATTTGACTTTGAGTAGTAAAACTGTTGTGTTTATAAATTTTCTAACATCATTCGTGCTTTGGATTATGAATAAGAATAAGCGGACGCCAAAAAGTAAAAGGACAGTCTTTCTTTATATGGACCGTATAGAGGCGTTATTTAGTTCTACAATCTTTGATACGTACTTGTACGTACGTACCATTGGCCATTGGCGTCAATTCCATACTGTGTGGGACTTGTTCATGGCATTAATTCCATACGCTAGTAACAGTATTTCAATGGTTTAAACCTAAATAAATAGGGCAATATTTTGCATACTTAACATGACTTTTCTTACTGATTGCACCAGTGACTTTCACAATCATCACCTAACTATAAACTTGTATAGTTATACGCTTGTTTTAGTAAATGCGTTTCATGGGATGTGTATGTAGTTAATATGAACCTGTATTCAAATTGTACGCAAATGTCATGAAGTTCTATGGTTCTATTCAAATCCACATTCATAAAATATTTCATTATTGAAAAATTTCTATGGATAAAATGATATGATACCGGTGTAAACCAAAGATTTAAATAAAAATGATGTTGTTTATCATCTGTTATACATTAAATACTTGAAATCTTGATCGAAACCTTCTTAACTACATTTTCTGAATGAAAGCTATAGTAACTTGTCACATATTTCATATATCAAAATACAAATCATATCAAAAAACAGCGTCACACTAAAAAGTATTTATGTGTTAATAAATCCTCATAGCACCCAGTTGGTATGACACGTGGTAGATCAAGCGCAGATCCAACGGCAGCATCCACCAATAAACCTTAGTCCCCGTTTCTCATGTAGTTCACATTAGTAAAAAAATACCTATTCTCAGAGTCACGATTTGAAGTGAAGACATAAAGAGGCAGATAACCGATACCGACTGACTAGTGATGTGCCAAGTCATCTTTTTTTGATCTCGAAATATTTTAGAAATTCGTTACAAAAATCCAAATATGGACCGACTGACACAAGAATGTTTTTTAAAACACGATTCAAATCAGGACTTGAGACGGAAGAATCTCTATAAAGCATTTCAATTCCATGAAATAGCCAACACGGCACATCACTGGTTAGTCGGTGCAGGTCGGTACGTGTTACCCGCCTGTATATGTCTTCACCCTTTGGATACATTTTGTTTCTTTCCATGCTATAATTTTTTACGTTATTATAGCCGTACGTTTGTGTTTAAATCTGTGAATTTAGTTATTGAATTACCAAAAGGAAAATGTTCGCGAACGGAATTGACGCGAGCCCGATTCCGAACTGTATTCGCGTAGGTATTTTAAATACATAAAAAACTGGTATAACATTAATATATCGACTTTTACATGACCATCATTTTCTATGTTCATCATACGCATAGCCTACTACCTAGAGATAAAGTATCAAAATTGTTTGATTACAGTAAACATTTTTTTGTGTCCCGGACATATAAAATCGCACACACACATTGATAAATTCGGTAAAATCTGAGAATCTCCAGACTGTCATATGGCTCTTAAGGTGTATAACATAACATTTCTGAGAGGAACTACGATAACACTATCTTATGCTTATTGTTAAGAAATAATTAAAAGACACCATCTGCCATGTTTGAATAATTTAGTATACACTTCCCCTTATTCATAATAACTCAAAACGGTATTTCAAACCTATTTTAGCTATTACACTGTTTTGTCTCATTCTTTCTTGGCGCTGTCATCATTTTCCAGAAAGTGACAAAACAGTGTAATAGCTAAAATAGGTTTAAAAGACCGTTTGAGTTATTTATTATGAATAAGAGGATTAATCAATTGGCATTAAGTTTGAACCTATTCACACCACAGTTCAGTAAAATCCTGGAATATTCATGAGAAATTGAAATCAGCATCATTACAATTGCGGTGAAGGTGGTTTTGTTATCCCTCTTGTTAACATTCGTTTCCAATGAAATTGAAATAAACATTAATTTTGAGTGTCCAATATGACAATTTTATGTGGATGACTTTCCTGATTGATGGACGATAAATAACACTTAACAATACAGGGTGCGTATTGCGATGCAGTTTTGACAGTTAAAGCTCTGTTTTACTGTCAAATTAGCAATTCTTGTTGCAATTTCGCATTAAATTGATAATATTACCATAATATAACAATATTAATATTAATATTCATACCATTGTAGTATTATTATAATATTATTATATTGAACATATTCGTTTACACTGAGTGGGAATTGAACTGCATCGGATTTGAACGGATCAAGTTGGATCGCAATACCAGGTGAGCTTTGAGGGTACGTCACGTTAAATGCTTCTTTACCCGACAACCGTACATATCCGATCAATCATCCGGGCTTCTCCCACAGTTTCCTGTGTAAAAGTAACGTTTTGATGACGAGCTTTATCCAATAATATGGATTCATCAGTGATACTGATTTTGATATCTTATTTACCTACTTTAGGGAGGTATTATTTATTTCAAACTTATCAACAAACACTTAGTTAAATATTATGTTCCAATAACAAGCTTTTAACTCGTCAAGTATGTGTGAACGAGACACAATAGAAATTCCATTATTATGCGACTCCCGGCAGTCGTTTGATACCTGACTGATTACGGTAATTATTTATAAACATGTCATTTTTAGCAGGCGACAGGATAAAGACCTTCTAGTGAAAGAAAATATCAGTATTCAAAACCGACCTTTTAACCGGAAGGCATGGCATTGCTTATCTTGTATCTTTCAAAGCGCGAAGTACGTTGTTATACTTCGCAGTTCTTCAACAATTTTATTAAATTATGTACGAAGATAGTTCTATCATAATGGCTTCATCCGAAATATTGCGAATTCAAACTACTGTAGTTCTATACATGTGTTATATTTACACTTGGTTTATTAATAATCACGTCTTTACTCTAGCTTTTATATTCCGAACTTCACACTTCACACGTCAACTTCTGCATCGTCTTTCAAATCCAAATATTCATCCTCCTTTCTCACTCTTTCTCGTCCGTCATCTCTTACTTCTTACGTGCCGTTCCACGTCCATATCCTACATACATAATACGTTAAAGTACCCTTATAATAAATGCGTTTGTTTGCGAAGATCTAAAATTAGAAAAGACATCCATTAAAATTTCAATGCAATCGCTACCCCATTGTTTCCGCGAACAAGATGACAAATGTACTATTTACGTGAACAATTCATGCTGTTTCAGTCTCCAAGCACTGAAATAAAGAATTTAAGGGGACAACTCGACGTAGGGATCTTCAACTTGTATCACATTGTCTTTTGGATCAGGTTCTTATTAAAACTTATGGTTGTTTGGTATTGGTAAATGTTTTATAAATAAGAATATTGTAGTGGCTTAATTACTAATATCGGTTAAATCTAAATGAACAAAGTTTGTGATTAGAATGAATTGTGAAGAATGAGTTTGGATCTCTAGTTCACTTTGATAAGCAATAATCAATAAAGAACATGTTTATTAAAAAAGCTATAGTTATTAGTAAAACAAACAAAAAAAATACATTTATGATAAAGATTTTGCAAATCAAATTCAGCATAATTTTAATCTTTTACTAAATTAAGTATCATTACAGTATTTTGTACGTGTTTTTTTTCTGTGAACAGTGTGACTAAATTTATAAGTATTGCATTTCGATATTAACAATCCAAACATTATTCCACCTTTTACGGTTCATGGACAAATACGGGTTGATATGATTCCAATTGCAATATTGGATCCCGAAGGCATCTTGTGGCTATAAAAATAATCCTGGCAGCGGGCCGGGCTCGGCACGTAGTGTTTCACGTTATACCGCAGATACGAAACATGACTTGGCTTCGAATAAAACGCTTACGTATTTTAAACTAAATTTGGGTTTTTATAGAATAATAAGTTAATGCTACTATTTATTGCTAATAATCTAATCTAGTCGTGGCCATTAACTTATGTTTGTTACGGTTGTTGATATTGTCCTTCATTAGCGTCGATTAAACAAGAGAACATCGTTTATTTTAATCACATCAATAACACAGGACTGACAGTGCAAATTAAGTCATCTGTCAAATCACATCTCGCCGACAGAGAGCACATCTCCAGATTGACGGATGCGAATGTAGTACATATTGACGAGTTGCGATAACGCAGGTGATATGTTACAAAAATCGACAGCGTTGGTCTTTGTGATTGGGAGCTCTTTGAAAATAGGGAGGTATAAAAAGTCCGTAACCCAATCGCAATGTAATGAAGATCTATTATAATCTTCGACATTAGATAAGAAGCACAATTTATTCACTTCAATAGTCGTAATTTCACCACTGAATACGTTTTACTCACTAGCCGTACTTACATAATTTATGTGACTTTAAGACATAATGTCATGCAAATGTTCCCAAACTATCTAAATGCTAGGCCTAAGTTGTTTTTCGTGTAATTTGATTTATGCTCGGGAGACGCTAAATCGAAAGGGTCTGAAGACTGACGACCCTTTTACTCCCCACAGAAACTCGGGATTATGACGGGCGCGCAAAGTTATAAGACTTATCGTTATAAACTTTTATACGTATTTTACAGCGCTTTCTTTTCACTTTAACGGAGAATACGTTATTGACACGTGGAGTCACGAAAGACTTTCAGTCAACTCGTTCCTTGCTACGCAGTTTTGTAGTAGATATGAATAACGTGATTTTGCAAGCTATACTTTGATCATAGTGAGAGTAAAAAGTCTATAAATCTAGAGTGAATTGGCACATCTTGACTATTTCAATTTACTTAACTGATCAACCTTACAGAGATACGTGTACGTATACAATATTTCCCATTGGGGTGATTTCAACTCGGGTTGGATAAAAAAAGAGATAAATATACAGCTTTCTACCCTTTTCTAGTTAAATATAGTTTTTAATTCGATCTTGTCTCAAGCTACCTAGTAGAAGTTAGAATAAGATAAGAGTAGAGTAAAAGACACTAGTTACTGAAAGTCAAGTACTGAATCAATAAGTAAAGAATTGCATGTCTGAAAAATAATTACCTTTTCTTGAGTAAAAGAAAGATGTCATGGAGTAAAAACGTAAAGAATGCAACTCTGCTGGCGAGCTCAGTTTTAAAACATCCGTTATTATTTCACAAAGCGTCGTGATAAGCGCTGTTCGGATTAATTTTAGCAAATGCGGCGGACATGGCGAAATTGAAAAAGAATGGCCGCTCTATGGCTCTTTGTCGCCGGTCCTGCCACTCGAGGGTTTCATTATCAAGGCGTCTTGTAAACAGATATCCTAAAAATATACCTAAAGGTACTAAAGTAACAGACTCTATCATCTTTGTGGTAAGGATTTGTTAGGGCCTGATTTTTCGTACTCAATTATGAGATATTCGTCGAATAAAAATCGATTAAAAATAGCTTATTTGAAAACGTCACCTATTTGTCGGCAATAATTTGTGTAAATGAGATTGGAACCACGTGGTTTGGTTCGTGATGATGGCAAAAGACCCGATGGCCTCACGCTCATTCCCTGGGAACGGGGTCGGGCCCTAGTATGGGATGCAACTTGTGTCGATACTTTGGCCCCCTCCCATCTCAGAGAATCAGCCCTTAAAGCTGGAGCAGCAGCGGAGTTGGCTGAAAACGCCAAGCGTCGCAAGTACGGCTCACTTGCAAGTGATTATGTATTTGCGCCGTTTGGCGTTGAAACGTTTGGGCCGTGGGGGCCTTCGGCTAAATTGCTGTTTAGAAAAATTTCGCCAAAACTAAATTCTGTTACGGCCGATAGTAAAGCTGGCTGGTTCCTAGCTCAAAGGATTAGCATAGCTATCCAACGCGGCAACGCAGCCAGCATTATAGCCTCCTTGCCACAAGGAAATGGTTTCGTTTTTGAATAGGGTAGTCTTATTTTTTATTGTTGCATGTCTTAGTTTTAATTTTTTCTTGTTTGTTATTAATAAATATAATAGTAGCAGATTTTAAAATTGATCTCTGTATAATTTATCATTAAAAATCAGTCGGTTAAGTTTTATCTGACGTTTGAAGAATTAAAAATAGTGTCTCCTTTTTATTAGTTAGGCTTGTAACTCGTAATAGAATACAGTAAAAAAAAAAATAGCTAACGGATAAACTATTTTTTAATTATAAAAGAAATACCTGTTTTAATTAATACAGGTACTAATTACGTCGCTTTATGGTTTATTTAAAGGTGAAAGAAAATGATCCAGACTAGAATACGAGGTAGAAAGTCTTATTTCAGTGAAGAATAGCAGCTTAAGCCATGACGGGTAAGCTCCACCTTGTCATCTATGCCCGGGAATTACTCGTTTATCATAACGCGTTGTAATCTGCCATCGTCCTCGCTATCGCGCTGTGAATATTATATTTTTGAGATAAAATTTCTCCGTCACAAGAAATTAAATTTTATCCACGCCGTGATTCAAGCCATTCAACCTGTTCAACACACGACAAATGGAGGGTAGCGCGATTTTATGTGGTAATCTTTTTAGGGTTCTATAGTTGAATGGCAAAAAACGATACTCTTAGAGATTCGGCAAGTATGTAAGTCTGTAAAACTATTAGCATTACTTTACACCATTTCAACTTAGTACGTAGGTGTATCCTGTTAACCGCATTACAAATCACATTTGTAAAATAAAAAATAATTACACTTAAGGGGGGGCCTCTCATATGTAAAGGAACTAAAAACATTTTTTCTGCGTGTGTTTATAGATAGGTCTTCTATACTTAAATTGCGATTCAATTTCTCCAAAAATATATTTTTTTAAGTCTAACATTTGCAAGTTAACGCATCCGAAGTGGTAAAATGGGCGCCCCCCCCCCACCCCCACTCTTAACTTTTAAACTAATAAAGTATTAAAAAAAATTAGATCTTAACAAATACTTTCAACGAAAACTGGATTGTACGAAAACGAACCCGGTGGTTTTAGTTACAGATATAGCACATTTTCAACAACCGCAAATATGTTTCTGTCATACGAACGAACGCTAATATAGCGCTAAAAAACAAGTAACTTTTGCTGTCAAAAAATTGGGTTACTTTGGAGGTGGTACTTAGCGGACTCCTAGACCCAAATTTACAGTTGGAAAGGAACCTTTATGTGTTTGCACTGAATAGCTAGTGTGTGTCCCTCAGTCCGACTCGCACTTGGCCGGTTTATTATCAAGAGCATCCCAAATACGCAATTTTGTAGTGTTGAGGAAACCGAAAGTATTAACTTAAAAAAGAAGTCAGTAAATACCCTGATTCCGTTGAAGCCATTAAAGCCATAAAGCGTCTTACTTTATTTAACTTCGTTCTTAGTCATCTTTAGGTCTTTAGGTATTGGTATGCATGATAGGGAAGGTAACAGTATGCACTATGCAGCCGGGAACAGTAGCGGTCAAGGAATGCGATGCGCTATCGACTCGCATATTTATAGAGGGTGTGCTCGCGCCCACGGCCCCCGCATCCGACCCCTCGTACTTGCTCTGCCGAAAACATAATCAAATCAGTTTTAAGTGATAA
>OY757259.1:8658808-8814533 GCA_963584085.1 Pyrausta aurata
GATTTTGTAAAAAACCGTGCTTTAACCATGATTTATTGTAATATCTTGCAAATTCCATTATAAACGTTATCTACGAAAGCTACCTAGTATTCCTTAGTATTCCGTAGCCTACCGGTAGGCTACCGTGCGTTTTGGTAGGCTACGGTAGACTTCCTACGCTACGCACGACTCGCCTAGACACCGGCGCGCTCGCTAGAGGCCCCGTCCCGCGCCACTCACCGAAGTTGCTGGGGCAGCGCTGCGAGCAGCCCGCGCCGTAGCTGCCGGGCGCGCACGGCTGGCCGCAGTCGGCGCCGGTCCAGCCGGCCGCGCACTCGCAGCGACCCGACGCGTCGCACGAGGAGTTGTTCAAGCACTGGCACCGCTCGGAACACTGCTCGCCGTAGTGACCCTCGGGGCATTGGGTCTCGCACTTCACACCTATAAGCGATATAACGGATTCTGATTTTTAAAATATATGATAATTTGATTTGCTTATACCTGAACACATTTTTTTTACTTTGACGAAATATTGTAATATGCATTGTTCTTTAAGTTTAACATACATATTTAGCATGCTAATTTCTCTATGTAAGCATTGCAAACATTGTCATTGTTGTAACGAGTAGTTTTACGTGCGACTGTTTCGTTTTTTACATCATATTGTCTTTCTCAAAAACAATAATTATCTGCGGTGTACTAAAGTATATGGGCATACGTTTTATCCGTTAGTGCTAACATTAACCCCCTTATTCATAATAACTTAAACGGTCTTTTATACCTATTTTAGATATTACACTGTTTTGTCTCATTAACAGTGTAATAGCTAAAATAGGTTTAAAAGACCGTTTGAGTTATTATGAATAAGGGGGTAAAACTATAATCTCTTCTCAAACGAGTAGGTTGACGTAAGAAAGTGATTTGTCTAAAATATTCATCCTCTTCTATCAAATAAAGAAATCTGTACAGCTAAATATTACTTTCAATATTTCATGTTCATGTTACATTTGAACCTAAGCAAGTACTACAGTACCTAGCATACTGCCATACTATTAAATATGCGGTACACTATTAAAAAGCTCATGCGCCTTAATTTTATATAAAGTAGATTGTCTTTCCTACTTCATACTAGCCTAAGATACTCGTAGTAAGTGCTTTATAAATTCACATACAATAACATTGATACTGTATATGTGTTCCACATAATTGAAAATACCAGATGGAATATGTGTGTACTAGATACTAAGCTACATATTACAGCTAGGGATAAATAAACTAATATAACACACCATAACATACATTTATTCAAAGTATCACACTACTCCCACATATAAGTTATTTACGTAAACTCTACTGTCTTCAAGACTCACTTCCCATATAGTAGTGGTTCCCGCATTAAAAGAATCTTCTATTTTTACTGCAGCAACAATAACGTTTGTTTTCAATCCGTTCAGTTTACTGAGACTTTCGGTCACTTTCAATAACAAACCATCTTGGTTAGTCTGTTCATTGTTCTGAGTCCAAGATATACATTGATCTGAAGTTATAGAATCCGTGGTTTTATTCTTCCAATCCAGGATACGGTTTCTTAATATATCTGCGTATACATTACTATGATTACGATAAAACATTATTTGATTGTCTTTTCTATCAATATCATTGTTAGTAGTGCTTCCTGCGACATTGTGGACGGAAGGCGTGTCTGTTATGTTAGCGACGTAGCACACAGGGTTGTACAATACAACGCTTCCCAATACATCTGTTATTAAAACAAACAAAACTAAATACAGCTTAAACAGTAATGCTGAATACGTACCAAGGTTCCTTGGCAGACCTAAACCAAGAGAGGATAGATGAGTGTTCGCTGTGGCAGATAGTTTAAACGTTGAGACGTTGTCAAATGTAACCATGTGTAATGGCTATATTACAACTTGGACTTGGGATTTCAATTACATTATTATCTTTTTAAACATCAGTGTCAAGTAAATGACCCGAAGATAAGACGGCAGTTTATGTAATTTAACATTGCATATTATTACGTTGATTGTGTCAATATCGACATGAGGCATCTAGCAGAAATAAAAAAAAACTATGATGGTATTGTCGCCATCAGCCAACAATGATAATAAAAACCTAGGTTTTCCACAGTGACCGTTTGCGAGAGGTATTAAAGTTAGATTGTAAAGTTTTTAATGTTGTTCATTTATCATCAGAATTGTATGATACAGGATTGTTACCATGTTATTTATCTTTGATAGTCTGCTGTTTCATAACTGCACTGTTGCATGTGCCACGCCATAATAATCACAAAGTAACTAAAGATCTTGACGATGAGTTTAAAAAAAGCTATCGACCTAACCTAACCAGCTTAAGAGACAAAGTAGCTTGCACCTCCCGTTGTATTTGAAGTGGAGCCCGTTTTTGAATCAAGTGAGTAAGGCGGCAGAGATCTCGACCGTACATCCCGTATCAAACAATTCTAATAGTAGTTAGACCTATAAGAATAGGCCAAATAAGTACATGAGTACAAACCTCCCCAACTAGCTTCGCAAATGCACTGTCCGGTGACGTGGTCGCAGCCTTTAGCGTTGGGCGAGCAGTTGCAAGCGTGACTGCAGGCTTGCCCGAAGAATCCGACGGGACAACGACGCTCGCAACGCGCGCCTTGGTAGCCCGCACCGCATACGCACTCGCCTGAAATAACGAATAAAGATTAAACATTCAGGGATAGGCCGCCGGCGGTCGCGTAAACAAAAGAATAACAAAAGAATATTGATAAACCGTGAGGTTAGAAAGTACTTTTTCATCTCTCCTGTTCGGAAAATAGCACTTTCCTGTGTAGATAGCTGGGTGGAAAATAGTTTATCCATCCCTAGGGTGGAAAGTAATTTAGTTTTAATTGGCATGGTTTAGAGTCAAGACATGTAGTCAAAGCTTGGGTCAACGATAATTGAGTCACATCATATTATAAAAATAATAAACAGTTTTGCTTAGCTAAACATTGAAAAACATGTTTATTATGATCGTTGATATCAAAAATGATCAATTGATTCAATCTATAATTAAAATATACATATTAATATTCGGCTTCCCGCCATAATACCAAGATGACACTTTTTTTTTATTTTACATTGTCAGTGTCATTTTTTCTTTTTGAACTCTATGCCTACTTTTTTAAATTTTGACAATTATTATCTGTGGGGAAAATTCGATCGACATTTTTTACAAGGATTTTAATTATTTCGTATCGTCTGCTTTTTCATACTGTTTTAATGTATTCGTGTCGTTATTCTTTCTAATCATGTTAGATGTTTGGAGAACTGTAAATTAACTGTCTTTTTGTGCAAAAACTTGAGTTTTCCTTTCTCGCTGTACTACATAATACCTGACCATGACATCTACAACCACTAATGTAAATGTAATGTTTTTCTTCACAGTTGAAATGAAAAATAGTATGTTTAACTCGGGTGAAAGCACCATTGCACTCTCGAATTATTGGCGCTCTCACTTGGTTCGAGCGCCAGAAACATCTCAAGTGAAATGGGTCGCTTTCTCCCCTTGTATAACAATCTACTATTAGATTTCTCGCCATCATTACTGTGCGTGTGTGTGCAAGGGGGGTTACTATTGATTGCATATCCAATAGTTCATTTATTTTATTTTATTTCACTTTCGCCTAATATTTATTTAGTGTGATTTCGTTGAATGCTGTTTGGTAGGAAAGTGATTCAAAAATAATCCCTACATTTATTCTATTGTTATTTATTTTATATAAAAACATAGACGAGATGATTCAAACTATTTCAGCAGAAGCTCACCAAACCACTAAAGTTAAATAATGTCGCTTGTTTTTACTTAGACATACCCAACTCTTTACTTTCCATAATTAAAAAGACAATCATGGATTGTTAAACGAACAAAAAATAATTGCCGGATATAACTATTTATTGAAACGAAATAATATGAAACTAAATTTTCCTATGTTGAATTATGAATGAGTAATTCTATTGTTTCATTTATGGATGAGGAAAACGTTACCCTCAAACCAAGCTTATAACAAAACTGATTTTAATTTTACTATAATTACAGCAATTTTTAACATGACCGCTTTTATTACGTAGGTATATTACAATTTACGCACATAATTTCTAAGTAGTGATATGTAAGCTGGAGGAAAACAAAACATTTACAATAGTATTCCGGTACAGTTGCCTATTCATTGATAACACCAATTAATCTAAGTAATGTTGTCGTGTAACTAATAAAGGATTACTTGCGCAAGTCAGGATCAGTTCCGGGATAAAACATTATTCTATCTCTGTCAGCTTCTTTGATGTTGATAGGGACAGAATGATGATTCAAATCGAAATTAAACTAATCCTGACTTGTGCAAGTCGGCCTTCATCGTAAAAAAATATAGTTACCGTCAACAGGATTGCAAGGAGCGTCGTTTTCACAGTCACAAGGCTGCAGACACTTCAAACCAAACCGTTTGCCATCACATGGACGGTCACATTTTAACCCGTCAAATCTGAAACAAATAAAAATGATTGAATTTTTTGGACTACAGTTTTAATGAAAATTAGGTGAATTAAACCCCCTCTAAATAACTAAGCCATAAAATCACAAAGTGGCCTATGTTAAAAATATGAAAGAAAATGTACAACTTAAGCGGTCTTATCGCTAGATGCTATATTTTACAGACAGCCTTTGGGTAAAGAATAAATACCCTTTAATTCATAATAAATCATAGTTATCTCTTTATGCCACAAGTTAGAAGAAGCTCATAGTGCTCACAGACAGGGCAGTCTAATATACGTGACTTGACACTTACCGAATCAGCCGACACAAAAAAAAATATTTGTAAAAAAAAAGAATGACGCAACACTATGCACATTTTCGCAAAGTATTTTTTTCAGCGTAGTTCGATCGACTCAGCTCGGATTGGTGTGCGATCTCGTTAACAGTGAGTACTATCGGTCATCTTACCTTAACTTAAGAGCCAAAATTTACTTGCACATTGCATCGTTTCTTGTTAGAATTGACGTCCGTTTATGTGTCGTGTGTGCAAGTAAATAAATAAATATGCGCCAGACAACACACCAATTGTCTGGTTTCGTGGTAAGGAATTTGATTCCTTGTGTTACGAAGTACCAGACAACGATTATGACGGGGGCGTCACCCATAAGTACTTAAATACATAATAACATCCATGACTTAGGTACAAATGTTCGTGCTTATCACACAAACATTTGCCCCTTGCGGGATTCGAACCCGCGACGGCCGGCGTAATAGTCAGGAGCGCTAACCAATACACCAAACGCGTCGTCAAAGTGATTTTTTCTTTAAAGTGGCGTCAAGGACCTCGATCGTACCTAGGTTAGAACGTACTCGAACGTACCTCATTGTTAGGTTAGGTTAAGTTATGTTAGGACTTTGTTAAAAGTTATGCCCGTTTATGTGTCGTGTGTGAAAGCGATTTTTGTTTGAAATTGGTATGGCGGCAGGGACCTCGAACCATCAACCATCGATCCATGGTCAGGTACTCACCCGGGCGTGCAAGTGCACTGTCCGGTCTCGTGCGAGCATGTCGCGTTGTTGTGGCAGTCGCACTTGTCCGAGCAGTTGTCGCCGTACAGTGGATACGGACACTTTTCTTCGCATCGTAGACCTTTGTAGCCAGGCGCGCATAGACATGAACCTGGGGAATTTAACACAATAAATAAATTATAAAGTCTAGTTTAGTTTAAAGTAACACAGCCGGCAGTTTGCCGTCGACAAAAGTAACTCTGGGGGCTGACGTCAAACTCGTCGAATCGAATACTTTGTCGGCAATTTTACAATAGTGATTAGTTTATGATGCCGCCTTGTCAGCGACTAGCCATCTACACCGTCATTCGCATCATTGAGACTTGCAGGGGGACTTGCTGGCGCGGATGCATCCGCCCGTACCCCCACGCCCTGCCACCCCGCAGGCGAAGGCTCAATTTTGCGATCTACCTCTATACGAGTATAAGGTCATCTAGTTTTAAGTGATAATATTTATAGGGCCGATTCATCACAATAAATTATAAATTAATCTTTTTTTTGGGTTTTCATCCGCTAGTTTTTGAGAAAATTGGAGACTAAGATAATATTTTATTCAGATATTATTTTTTTATTAATTAATGTTAAGATTAGAGAAAAATAAGGTATGGCCATTCAATTGAGAGAGGCGAAGCCGGTGACGTAGTAAACTATTTAAATTTTTAGGGTGCTGTTTTAAATAATTTGTCTTTGTTGATTTTCCAAAAAAATATGATTGTCTCTTTTTCTATGATGTATACAAAGACACTGTTGAAATATTATCACTTAAAATGATTTGACCTTATATGTATGTATACACTATTTTTTCTAGTACGACTACTGGTTTACCGTTAACAGGGGAGCAGTGCGCGCCGTTCTCGCAACGGCACGTGCTACGGCAGCCCTTGCCGTACGTGAGCAGCGGACACTGCCGGGCGCACAGCTCGCCGCCCCAGCCCGCCGCGCACTCGCAAGCGCCGGTCCAAGGATCGCACCTACAAAAAATATAAGCCGAATTATAATTGTGTAGATAAATGGGCACAAAGTGTTTAACAGTAGACGGCCAATAACCACTAAATGCCGTGGCACTAATGCTCTAAATTGGCATGCTGAAGTCAAATATATTTTATGATTTGTTTTCACACAGGCAATAAGTTCTTCGAGCTATGTGCCTTGTCCATTGTCATCTGAGCTTTCTGGGTTGGAAATAAATAGTATATTCAGTTTTTCATTACTTGTCGCATATTGCAAACAATCTTTATGTAATAAAAAAAAACAGTTGAAGCTAATAAACTATTTTATTTAAAAAGGTCTCAGTGTTCAACAATGATTTCCCCACGTAGATTGCGACTTCATGATTTTCTTCTTTTAAAATCGATCATTGCGCTAAAAAGGAATGTCAAGATTGTTGCCAATATTCGGATAGCCAAAAAAAAACGGACTTTACAGTAATTGCACTCACATGTCGGTAGTGACGGGGTTGCACTCGCAATCCTTGTCGCAGCGCGCGCCCCACTTGCCGTCCTCGCAGGCTCGCACCTCGCAGAACTCGCCCTTCCAGCCCGGCTTGCACGCGCAGGTACCGTTGCGAGGGTTGCACTCGCCCCCGTGCTGGCACGAACACTTGCCGAGGCAGTCTACGCCGTAATGACCGAGGGGGCACACGTCGCGGCACTAAAAAAAGTTTAATTATTGAAAACAAATCATCAAATCTTGTCTGATACGTCCTCAAGGTTAAAGAAGCTTTAATAAGATTGGGCAACATAAAAGCATGCATTAAATATGTAATATCAATAAGAAAAAAACATACTCTACACATACGAACTTTTTTATTGATTCGACTTTCAACAGACTCCGTGGTAACAATTTTTTAAATGTTTGTAAGACGAATTGGCTACAATACTTACGTAAATGTTAGAAACTGTAGATTGATTTCATAACATCCATCAAACATACCAGTAATTTAAAATAATCTGTTAAAAGATTGTAACTACACTAAACACGGACTAACGGGTTTGGTTTTGTCATGAGAGCTAAACCATAGCTTTGTTCTTCAGACAATTAAACATGAGATTATGATAGCCACCCATGATGGTTTCTTGGATGCTTGCTTGGTATGAGACATGTATCGGTTATACGATACCCAGTCGTTAGATACCTCACACCTACATATTTATTTTATTACACTAAAATGGGTTCATGGTACTGCTCTGGAAGCCAATGGAAATAAGAGCCGTTAGAAAATAAATTGCGATTCATCCCACGCAATGTTCTTAACAACAATAAAAAGTATGGAATAACTTTGCGTCTGGTGCTGACCTTCGTCAGTTTCAGTAACTAAAACAAATCACTTTTGAAGATATGTGCAATTTCTTAAAAACTTACTGTCATCACACAATTTATACGTATTTGTAGTATGTATTTGAATAAGTAGAGCGAGCTATGTCTCCGCAAAATTATAATGAGTCAGTATATAATTAGCCTGTCGAGTTTATAAACTGGTTGGGTTAGGTTAGCTTTTTCATTTGTACACTAACTGACTATATTCAATATAAACACGACGATTTTACGATATCATGGTAGCTATCGTTTGATAAGGCTCATACAACTAATGAACTGCAGCGCAGTCATAAAACAGGAATTCATATCACTGTTATAATAACAACCAATTAAGCAGTAGCACCGAATAGCGATTACACTAATTAGTGCCATTTCATAGATTTTGTAATTTGACTCATATGCAAAAATAAGGATAAAAAAATAAATTAAATTAAAATAAGCAAAAATTAATAAATAATTTGAAAGATAATAAAAAGGGTGGTTAGGAGTAAAGTAAGAGTTAGTTACAGAAATTAAAAGAAATTATTGCAAAATAATATAATTAGAACGATTATAAAATGCAGAAACAATAAAATTACAAGCCCATCACCAAAATATGGCACCAATAAGAAAGAAAAAGTAAATAAAGAAGATTAGGAAAAGATCAGGAATTTCTTCCTGTGTTTTTTCTTAGTGTGGCATACTTTTTCCCCGGTGTATCCGGCTTCGCACTGACAGACGCCCGTGACGTGATGGCAGCCCGCGCCGTTCGCACACTCGCAGGAACGCTCACACCGTTCACCCCAGTGGCCTGATGGACATCTGGAATTAAGATTTACTGTATTATTTATTTACTTCGCAAAGTGCGAAGGCCAATGTTCGCACCTATTGACAATCGTACCTTGTACTACGATTCAGTCAACTACTGCGGATGTTTATATTTACCAAACCTATTAAATGTGATATGCTCAATTAACACTTCGATTATTGTTTTATTTATTAAATTTAGATGGCCTGAACAGCTTTTGCATATGATGTATAAGCATGCGATAGTATAATGACAATAAATTAAAAGATGATAATTACTCATCAAACAAAATCAATATTTACTTGAACCGTTCATTACCGCATTGATATGTCGGTTTTGTTTATGTATGACTTATCTTTGAATACTGAGTATTGCAAGCATGAAACATATGAGTAATACATATTACTTTAATTAAAGATATGAACTTAATAACAATGATAGGTTTCTTTTTAGTTTTCATTTAATCGTTATTTATAACATTGCAGCACAAACATTGTGGTAGCAGCGTTAATAATGGTAGTATTCGCTTACTGGAAGTCCATTGTTTGATAAATAATGAGTATGTGGTGTGACGATGCGTGATACACTTACTTGTTGGCGCAGACTTCCCCTGTCCAACCGGGAGTGCATTCGCACTCGCCTGAAAACAGGTCACAAGTTCCCTTATTCTGGCAGCGACAGCCTTGGGGGCAGGCATTCTCGTCGGGGCAACGCTCTTCGCACCTATGATGAAACAATTACTTATAAAATAAACATAAATAAATAAGTAAATGTACCTAGATAGATTACAGATAATATAATGTTCTAATACCAAAGTGAGTCTTCGAAAAGTGATTTCACAAACGAAAAAAACGATGATGTAGGCTAGGAATTGCTAAAAGGAACGGCCAAAGTGATCGAGGATTAGTAGTTCCCTAAGCCCCTAATTATGAGTCAGCGTCATTAAAATGGAGTTACAAGAAGGATGCAGGAACATTTGCCTTACCTACATCAATCTACAATATTGTTTCTAGTGCCCCAGGAAATTTTGTTTTCCAATTTCTATTCGATTGGTCAAAGAAATATGTCATCACTTCATAGTACAAGGATGATTATTTTTGGTAGTCATTAAGCTAGGAAACCACTGTTTTAGTGCATATAAATAACTGAAGTATATTTACTTATTTCCATACTGTTCACTTGGCAGTACCATCACAATATTATCATGAATAATTTTGTTTAATCCCACAACATGACAAAAGTACCTTGAGCTCCTCCAATATAATGTCATGGACTGTGTTCGACTGTACGTACATACATAATATACAGTTGCTAGCACATCGGAAGACTTCATTGCAAAAACACCCTACAACTACTGAAATAACACACCCTATAATATAGGCTGGTATAAAGTGACTAATCAAACTCACAGCGGTCCTGTAAACCCTGGCAAGCAAGTACATGCGCCAGTAGCAGGGTTGCACGTCCCGTTATTCTTGCACTGGCACGTCTGGTCGCAGTTGTCGCCGAAAGTGGGCGGGGCGCAGGCTCTCTCGCACGTTCGCCCGCGCCAACCGGGCGTACACGCACATTCGCCCGTCAGGGGCTCGCAAGTACCCCCGTTCTGGCAGTGGCATGAGTTCTGACAGTTCCGACCCCACTTGCCTTCTGGGCAGGCTGCAATTGAAAAGCGGAGTCAATTAAATCACATTAAAGATAGCCTGATGATAAGTATCATTAAATATGAGGATGGAGCAACGTTACGCGATAACCATGGTAAGCTGAGTCCATGATTGACAATTTGAATAAGAAACGTGCCACTGATTGCGCGCTGATGTATGAGTTAAAAAGAGGTCCAATTGAAGCATTACAAAAAAAACATAACAAGGTACAAAAATAGTCCCGCATCTCAATTACCATATGTGAACATTGGCTCCAACTGCGCGTAAATATTTTGATTGGCGCGCTAAAGCGAATGGGGACATAAATTTTTTAACATGTTATGTAACTTATGTATTTCATACGAGTAAGTATGTTTTACAGATCCCTTTATTAATATTTTATTTGTTTTCTACAATTGTTGCAGACACCCTCTACAAGTGATTTATCCAATTGTCGCACGGATATCGTTTAAGTAAAATTGAGGATCCTGTCTTGGCGAGAAACATTGAATTTATTACTTACTAACTACACACAGATTACAGCTCATACATTTCTTAGAATTACAAGACTCCAGTAGGAGCAGCAAAAACAATATGCTTCAGTCTGTTGGACTCGATTTCGTAACCTAGTTCTATTCTTATCAATCTCCCGCATTGAATACTTTTGCAAGTGGTAATAATGGCTTAATAGACCTATCTTTTTAAGAGTTTAACATTAGTTACCAAGACTGTAATCAATTTATATTTTGGGCATTCGATTCTCCTGGCCGCTCAACCGGCCTGAAAGCTACGCGTGCAAGTGGCTATAAATAGTCGCAGCTACTTTTAATGATGTTAGCAGTTAAAAGTGCAGGCGGAATACTGACATATATCGCAGGCGGGTCCCCCGTATCCGTGTTCGCACGCACACGTGTTTGGAGCCACGCACTTGCCGTGCTCGCACTTCTCAACGCACACTGGCACACACTGGGCCCCATGCTCGTCAGGCGCGTAACCTGAACAACACTCCTGTACCGGCCGGTACTTCGTCAACGTCTCAGTCTTGAACACTTGACGGAACTTGATCTTATATTTAGAACACCGCGGAGGAATGTTCAAACACCAAGTGTACTCCTTCACTTGGTACGGCTGGTTCTCTGATACGCGTATGGTTGTTGTGTACCTAAAAACGATGGTAATAATTACAGTAATACTCAGCTTTTTTCAAGTAGGTATGAACATTTAAAATTAGGTAGCAACTTCACCCACCAGCGTAATGAAACTGTCTATTTTAATTAAGCATCTATATCAAAAAGAGCTGAAAAGACTCTTGAATGTATTATGTAAGCAAGTCTTTAAATAAAGTTTCCTTTGTCACAAGTTGCAGACAGAAAAAAAGGATACAATACAGGAAGGGACCTTCGATAAAAGTTAACTGACCCATTGAACAACGGGTCCAATGATCAGGGGTAATCAGTCACCCCAGCCAGCGCTTAAAGGCAAATAATAAACAGTTTCATGTAACATAATATTTATGTACGAGTACACTACTCTTGACCATTTACCGAGTAATGTAGGTAGTACAATGCATAGGCATAGTCACGTCATTATATGAAAACGGAAAGGACTCATTCAGTTCACTAACGTTATGATAGAACAAACACATAAACTCTTATCGTTATCAGAATGGCGAGCATAATGAATTTCTCTTAGCGCATTGTAAAGATAATCCGTATAAATATACGATGAACAACAGTCCCGAGAAGTGTCAACTATAAACAATAGCACACTGGCCTGGATATTGATATGGCTTCGTGTTTTAAATATTGATGTTACCTATTATTTATAAAACAATTTCGGTGTTATTTGATGCGCGAAGATAGCACATGGAAGAAATTGAAACGGGTAGTTAAGTCTTGAGGAGAAAGGTAATACATAAATAAATATTTAACTTACAGTTCCTGTCTGGTGCAGACATTTGGTCCTTCGAGAAGTGCCCCCGCCGCCGTGGCCAGCAACAAAACCGTGGCAACGTTTATCCACATCTTAACTTCAGTTTACGCAACTCCGTTTTAAGACTCCATAACCAATCTTTTGTTTTGGCACGATAACGTCACAATACGCATTCAAATTAGGCTCCTAGCTTGTTTAGTTACCTATTAGGCACTTGAAATTGCTTCTCAGTAATACGTTTATGAAGTGTCTGGAAACAAAAAACATAAGTAAAAAAAATCAGTTTTGCACGAGATCTACGTAATAGTGTACAATATGTATATTGAACATTACAAAACTAAGGGTCTCATGGTCATCTCATCATAATCCGTTTACTCAACTAAAAACAAATCTTATTCACGTCAGCCTACATTCCGTTTGGGAAAATATTAGCTAAAAGGTTTCTGTTCAGTTAGTAACAGACGAATCAATTTATTGAAGGTCGTTCAATAGAAATATCGGTAGCGCCTACAGACGAAAGAAACATAGGTTAGACAGCGACTGTTAGCATTAGATAGTTGGTACCAGTGGTAGTAATATTAGCTTATTTATGTTACCGATCAGTAAGTTAAGTCCTAAATTTAGAAGTGAAGACCTCATTTCTAATCAGATTTCGACACAAGTTCCATCAACATTTATACAAATTAATGATAAAATATGAGTATGATAGAAACTATCAACTCAATATGGAGTTTAAAAGAAAGAGCTCTAGCAAATCTAGGTGACGATGATTAGAAACACTTGGAACAGTACTTATTATCATGGAGGAAGTTAAAAAAAAGAAAACATAGTGGACTGTCCAATTTGTTGGACACCAACCAATCACATACAGTGGTGGACAGCTAATTAAAGACACTGAAAATTGTATGTTCATCAAGTTTTGGGTTCCAATAATTTTGTATTATGAATACATAGAAACCAGCAACTGTTGTAAAATAATCATATGGGTTTTACGTATAATTTGAAGTTACTATTTGCCATAACATTGATCTATTATTCGTAATTTTTGACCTCAAATCTAATATGAGCAGAATAAGTGTACCAGTGATGTGGACAACTAATTAAAGACACCTGATGTAAGTTACTGAAAACAAAAAAATACTGAAACTACAAAATAGTCAGTTAATATGAAATTAAAAATAGTCACTTCTCAATTGTTTTACAAAGTTTTTGATATTTTGTCGTATGTCGTTTAGCTGCATTTTGACCTTTACTTAGTCTTGGCACGGTCCTGGCATTAGTGCTATTAGTTCCTTGCAAGCATGTATTGGAATTTATTCTAATGCTTTCATAAATGCGTCATTAAGATAATTTTAGCGTTGGTAACTACCTACTAACTATTATTTGTCTGATATTACATAGTTTCCAATGCGATAGATGTCAGGACCTTAGAAAAGAACCCCACTGAAAGACCTAGAATGGGATTTCTAGATGAAAAATATTAAGGATCAAAGCATATTTTCATGACAGTATTTGCTGCAGGAAGATCGTTAAATATTTTAGCAAGAGTGATAAGGCCTAGATTATGCGAGGAAAACTTGCACTGAAGAAAATTTTATAAGTTACCAAATTTATAATATGCCAAATATTTCACGGATGCGGTTTTCCTAAATACATTCTCAACGCGGACCGAATCAAAGTGGATAATTGAGATGTTTTCGAATGTAAATAAATAATAGATGTAATTACGACGAAAAACGGTATATGAGACGACAATTTAACAAGACTTTGTATCATATAACTGTAAGATATAAAGTGAGGAAACATCAAAGTGCGCCGTTGATTTTCTAGGCGTATTGCTGGACCTATGAAAAAATGCTAGTACATGGATGGAATACCTAAACAATAATATTCAACAACAGCCTATCTTACCCTTAGCTGACTAAGCATCTTGTCAAGAAAATCTTGTAGTTTAGACTTACTAACGACTTACTAAACCGACTGCAACGGCCGTCTCAGTTTTCCTAAGAGACAATGTCTATCTTTTAGATATGCTACCATAATAGTCCTAACATCAATACAATCGAAAAAATTGAGATTCTTGTATTAGATAATACACTAGCGAGACATGTTGCTAATGTTTATTAAGTATACGGCGGTTTTATGAAAGCATTAGAACAAATTCTAATACATTATAACAAGAAACGCATATAACCAATGCCAGGACTAAGTTCAGGTCAAAATACAGCTAAACGACATACAATAAAACATCAAAAACTTTGTAAAACATTTAAAAAATGACTATTTTCAATGTCATATAAACTAACTTTTTTGTAGTTTCAGTATTTTTTTGGTTTTCAGTAACTTACATTAGGTGTCTTTAATTAGTTGTCCACATCACTGGTACACTTATTCTGCTCAAAATAGATTTGAGGTCAAAAATTACGAAAAATAGATCAATGTTATGGCAAATAGTAACTTCAAATTATACGTAAAACCCATATGATTATTTTACAACAGTTGCTGGTTTCTATGTATTTATAATACAAAATTATTGGAATCCAAAACTTGATGAACATAAAATTTTCAAAGTGTCTTTAATTAGCTGTCCACCACTGTACATTGCTCTCCTAAAGTAAGTAGCTAATGCACTTATGTTATGGAAATCAGAAACAACGGTGGTACCCAACACCCGGACACCAGACATATAGAAAATTAAATTTCTACATTGTCCCGACCGGGTACCAAACCTGGGACTTCGAGGCGGCAACGCCTTGAAACCCAGCGGGCTTAGCCACTACATCACGGTGATCGTCAAATATTAAGAAAGTGTTTCTCTCACTCGCAAGATGGAAGGCACGCACACGCCTTAGATAATTGATTGATTGATTGAAAGATCTTCTTTTCTCATTCTAGACATTATATTTTCCGGTTCTTCCACATTTCAGTAAAAACTTTGCGAAGGCGACGACTCACTTCGACGTCACTTATGTATGATAAATAGTATAATGTATTATCGACTACCTTCAAGCAGGTAGGAAGAAGAAGGTAGAGGTAGGTAGAAGACTAGAAGTACCTAGGTTTTTGAAAATTGAACCGCTATAAAACGAGGAATAGTCAAGTCCCTAGAGATTCCCTAAAGTTTCACGTAAGCGAGTTATGATTACAAAACGATGGTGGGAAGCTTCCAGTGATGCTACTGAAAGTTTATCAACACAGATACAGCCGTTGGCATCCGGTATACCGTATGGTATACCAATTTACGTAGAAAACAATACAGACTTGACTGAATTGTTAGAGACAATATGTAATTTGTCACAATACAATCTAGCGTGAGCTAGTACCTACTTAAGAGACACGATACGAGAGGAGATACTGCATTTTACAGGCTCAGTTTTTTTAAAACCATACCGTGTTTGGTATGGATTCAAAAAATCGGTCATATCTGAAGTTAATTTAGTTAATATAATAATAATAATACAAATCCTTCGCTATGACTGACGACGATCCAGTGTATGGACGGACGACAGCACGTCAAGCTAAGCACTGCAGTATCTTATGCTTTTGGAATAAGGGCTATTTTTCAATAAAAAAAGGAATCGTCTGATGTGCTGTCGACTGTACGTGATTCTGATCTATAATATTAACGTACACAAAATGCACACTTGTGTGTGAATATTGTCAAAACACCAGTCAGTGTTAGTGCTACGAAGACAAAACAATTGAGGTCGTTAGTATTGAGTTAAACAGGTCATTCTAGCAGCGTACACGTCTTGGATCGCATTCGCGTGAAGAAAGTGGAGCGATGACTATAGCATACGCATTATGAGCGCTTATTCGCAAAGCTAACAAACTAAAGGACTTACTAAAATATCGAGTGTGTTTAAAGTAAACATGGGTGCAGATACTCATTGAATCTTCTTCTTTTCGATTCATTTTTTCGACTCATTGAATGAACTACTGTTACTAGCGCATGGAACTGACACCGCAAACAAATTTCTTGCGCCATGATTTGATGCCACTAGGCATCAACGCATACCTACCTACAAACGGTTTTAAATTCGACATTCAAATTTCAAATTTCAATACGTGACAATCTTGTCATCGAGTAGCGATACATTTTTGCTTGGCATAGCTTCTAAATACATACGTAATAACAACTCATTGCAGTTAATTGTGTAAATACTAAAATTGATGACCTGTATGTAAGTACTACCCACAGGAAGGATTTTGTTAAAGAAAACACAGAGGGAAAGTACCAACAGAATATACTAACAATAGCAATACTAAATGGGAATAAATAAATTTAAACTAGAATCAAAAGATTCATTTCCTACAACTGACTGATAGGAATTGATTCTAAATCTAGTAATAGCATTATAATCTTGCAAGCATGATAATTATATTAATCTAGCTTTGGGTACATTTGATACAAGTACCTACTATGCTTTACATGACAAAACCCTCCGATTATTAAAAAATATTTTTCTTTGTATTTGTAGTCACTGTAAACTTTACCTCCTTACTTTAACTTTACTTTAGGATGAGTGAAGATAGGATTATACAAAAATAAACTGTCAAAAATGTGTTGAGCATCTGTTGCTTATTGTAAAGCAAGATTACTCATAGTTTCTTGGTAAAAACACCATACATAATATAGACTACATTTGCCCATAATGACCTACAGTAATGAAATATGCCTACAACATAAGAAAAAATATGGCAAAGTTCCTGGTTTTGAAAATAGTTTTTTTTTTACACTTTCTTAAAATGTCAATTGATTCCATTTTTATATGGAGGAAAATTTCAATGAGACTAAATAATTATTCAAATTATTATTTCATCTCTCCTGTTCGGAAAATAGCACTGTCCTGTGTAGATAGCCGGGTGGAAAATAGCTTATCCATCCCTAGGGTGGAAAGTAATTTAGTTTTAATTGGCATGGTATAGAGTCAAGGCATGCAGTCAAAGCTTGGATCAAAGGTAATTGAGTCACATCATATTATCTATACTTAATATTATAAAGCTGAAGAGTTTGTTTGTTTGTTTGTTTGTTTGTTTGAACGCGCTAATCTCCGAAACTACTGGTTCGAATTGAATAATTCTTTTTGTGTTGGATAGTCCAGTTATCGAGGAAGGCTATAGGCTATATAACATCACGCTACGACCAATAGGAGTAAAGATATAGCGGTAAATGTGTAAAAAACGGGAGAAAGAAGTCACTATTCCACGCGGACGAAGTCGCTGGCAAAAGCTAGTAAAAATAATAAACATTTTTGCTTAGCTATACATTGAAAAACATGTTTATTATGATCGTTGATATAAAAAATATTCAATTAATTCAATCTATAATTAAAATATACATTAACTAATCTGTGAAAAATATTCGGCTTCCCGCCATAATACCAAGATGACACTTTTTTTTTACATTGTCAGTGTCATTTTTTCTTTTTGAACTCTATGCCTACTTTTTTTAAATTTTGACAATTATTATCTGTGGGGAAAATTCGATTTATTTCGTATCGTCTGCTTTTTCGTACTGTTTTCATGTATTCGTGTCGTTATTCTTTCTAATCATGTTAGATGTTTGGAGAACTGTAAATTAACTGTCTTTTTGTGCAAAAACTTGAGTTTTCCTTTCTCGCTGTTGTACTACATAATACCTGACCATGACATCTACAACCACTATTGTAAATTTAATGTTTTTCCTCATAGTCGAAATGAAAAACAGTATGTTTAACTCGGGTGAAAGCACCATTTCACTCTCGAATTATTGGCGCTCTCACTTCGTTCGAGCGCCAGAAACATCTCGAGTGAAATGGGTCGCTTTCTCCCCTTGTATAACAATCTACTATTTTTGACCTGCGTGACTAATTTCAGATTGATAAAAAAACAAAGATATCAAAGAATATTAACATTTATCAAAAAACATTTATTATATCCAAGCAATAATTGAAAGACATCAATCTTATGTGAAAACTAAAATAAAGACCCTTAAACTAAAGAGAAAATTGTAATGAAAGAAGGTAGATATGGATAGGTGCCTGAAACAAAGTTATATATCAGTAGCTCATTTTGCTTACAGCATGCTAGTATGGGAGCAGAACACCACAGGCCTATTACAAAAGTAGACAACACAAGACACTGAGGCTGTTTGAAAATTATGCATCCCGCTATCACAAAAGTTTCCTTTATTAATAACAAACAAACAAGAAAAAAAAATAAGACATGCATCATAAAAATATCTTAAAACCTATCTATTAAAAAACCTGTTTTATTTTCACAAAAGTGTTACAATGTAATATGACATAAACTCTAGGTTTGTCTATCTTAGTACTAAATTAATTAAATGACACACTTTTGCTTACTCAATAATATTTTAAACAAAGTTTTAATTGACTGATGCAGTTATTGTGAAAAGGTGTTAAAGTTGAGAAAGCCTGTGTAAAGAAATTTGTTTTTTGGTACACAGTGTACATACACACATCCTCTACTTAGATTGTTACTCTGATTGAGGAAAAGAAAATAAAATCTATCCTGATACAGAAACAAGATTTTGCCAAACAATCCAATATTGGTTTATATAAGATAATGGGTTAAAAAAAATATTATAGGCAAAACATCTTACAATGATCTAATTCTTTAAGGATTTTCAATTATTTGTAACTAGTCATCTGATGTAGGTATCAAAGTTTTACTGAAATCACAAATAACTTTCCCTAAGGATACACTCTGACCAACTTTTTCGACAAAACAGCTACTTACCATGTATTAGAAAGTTATGCACCATAAATATTACAAGTATTAACTTTTAAATCATAAATAAAATAAAAGCAGGGCAGAAATCAGGTCTATTATTGCAGACTTTGATGTGTAGTCATGCCAGAGCATTTACCAAACTAACAAAAAAATTCATGAGACCTGCCGATGTTTTTTGCTTCATGCTCACTATTTACAACAGAGTTAGCATAAAAAAGAGGATGATTCACTGTTTACTCACTTCTAGAAGATCTCGACAGCTTTATTGTTTCCGATAGTATTTCAGTAACTTGTAATCATCAGACACCAGTAATTGACAGAAACAGAACACAATTAATCACATCATATATATGACCACAATATTTATACTAAATGAAACAAATGAATCTCGTTTCCCAGCAAGAAGTAGACAGACGTATAATAATCACTAGGTACTTAAAATACGTTCTTGACAGACACAGAGATACAAACACAAAGCAATTTTTTGACTGACTTACACACCAAAGAGTAAAGAAGTATACCAACACACATACTCTTACTAATCTGTGTCAAACACTAAAACAGGGGGGTGTCACTCCGAAGTCTGTTCCAGTACTGTTCGAGCGACTCGGTACGAGAGCATAATGCAGGGCTGCCGCTCACGGACGGCGCCGCATCGCACGCGGCCGCGCTTGTGACTGGACGACTAAGTTACAACACAACGAAATGACTAATACATATTAATATATCCAATTTGATTGACCAAATAATACTTAAGTAATTTACGTAGTCGATAGATAAGGCTTACATTTGCAGTATCTTATACAGTTTACATTACGGCTAGTTTGCAACAAGAAATGTGATAGGTCTTAGACTAATTATTTTACTTTGGTAGCGTGTTGTACCTACGCGTATGTCCGTGTCACGCTTCACTCACAACCCTAACAACGAAACAGGGATAGCGTTACGCGTTAGAAAGAGACACGCAATCCCGCCCGGCAGATGAAACGACCTTGAATAAAAGGCGTGCGAGACTGCGAGCTGAATTGCACTTTATTGGGTTGTAGTGTAGCAGAGTTGCGTTTACTGTAATTGTGTTGGCGGAGTGATCCTTCTGTACGTAGTAGCTATTATATATATTCTGTGCTAAAACTGCGACTGACGACCACAGACACACTGTTTATCGGGACCTCCCTTTTTTTTATATACAAGTTTAACGTCCTTGGTCTCAAAGCCATACAGACAATCATCATTATTAAAGTTCACTATTTACACTTATCACTAAAACTAACACTAAACTAGCCTAACCTAACCTTATACATTGAAATGCAATGCTGGTTCGCATTTCAATTTTCAACAAGGGAGTTTAGCACGGGAGTAGCGATCCGAATCAGAGAACGCGCGACCGGGATCAGAACGCGCTTAACTTTATTTCTCACTTTGTCTTCATTGATTTCTTCAATAGCACACATTATAATGTTAATTCCAGCACAAAACCACAATAATTTACTCGAAAAAACCAACTAATAAAATGAAGAAATAAAGTCCATCTTCCTCTTCTCGTTTCCCGCGCTAAACCTCCGGGACCTCCCTAAAATGGAATAGACAACTCAAATGTCAAACCATGGCTAGCTAATTATCTTCGATTAAGTATCCTGTCATTATGTCAAGTCTATAATATACTTGGTATAAGCTAACTATAGCCATTATTCAGTCTATTCATCCTTACTGTCTTATCATGTTAATGTCGCAGGCAAAACGTATAATTCCGCCGTTTACATACGGCGTCATCAGTTTATAAACGCTCGCGGATTTGCAAAATCCAGAGGGCAAAATGCTAACTGTTCAGTTGTCATAATTTTGACGACGGTTGGTTAGTTCATGCCCATTTAGGGCGACCATGATAAAAAACAGTTTTGTTGGACAAATAGGACTTATCAAAGTAATAAAAAGATATTTCCTATTTTTTTGGCAAGAAGACGGTCGTATCGTGCCCCAGAGTCGTTTTATGTTTGATTAAAGAAAAGCATTAAGCAAGACTCAAAATAATAGCCAGTGATGCATGTGAGTGCGGTGCTGGAGTGGGCGACCTGAATATAGATGAGCGCCTACCCGGATATATACCCAGCCACTGGATAAATATCCAATCCACGCTATTTTAACCCACCCGATTCCAATTGATACCGGGTATAAATTAAAGCCTGTTTTTAAAAATTAAATAAAATATTTTTATTGAAGTCTGACACTTTTATGGTGCGATTCAATTTCTTTTCAAGTAGTTTATAATACTGAACTATAAAAATAGTATAATTTTATTTAAATCCAATAAAAACTGTAATTTAGTTGCAAATACAGTGATACAGTGCGTACCTGCATTTTGGCAATCCCAAAGGGGAAGAGGGAGGCTGTGTAAGGTTAAACAGTTTTACAGGAAAAAAAATATTCAGTGCAGTACATTATGTGTATTTGTAGATTTATGAATTAAGTACAAACTAATTTTTTAAACATATGTATAATATAATGTGGTTGAAATTAAGAAAGATTATCGACAACATTTACTGCAATAATGCAGCCTAACGTATCGATATGTAAACCATAAAGCGTTTTACGAAAGGTCACGTCCACGAGTTATGCTGAAAATACCACGAGAGTATTTAACACATTAAAAAGAAAATGAAGTGCTTGGTAAATTTATTACTTGTCAGCTCTACAATCACACAATGGCCACAATCACACAAGCGATAAGTATGCAAACAATAGCAATACCTATCCAACCCCTTCCTTTATTTTTAGGGTTCCGTAGCCGAATGGCAAAAAACGGAACCCTTATAGTTTCGTCAAGTCTGTCTGTCTGTCTGTCTGTCTGTCTGTCTGTCTGTCTGTCTGTCTGTCTGTCTGTCTGTCTGTCCGTCCGTATGTCACAGCCACTTTATTCTGAAACTATAAGCATCACATAGCTGAAACTTGGTAGGTAGGTGTATTTTATTCACCGCTTTCCGATTCAGATACAAAAAGTAAGAAAAAATAATATTTAAGGGGGGCTCCCATACATGAAACTAAAACCTAAAAAATTTTTTTTACTCAAACCTATGCGTGTGGGGTGTCTATGGATAGGTCTTTTAAAATGATGTTGAGGTTTCTAAAACCATTTTTTCTTAAAGTGTAAGGTTTGAGATATAGACGCTTCCAAAGTGGTAAAATGGGCGTCCCCCCATTAGTTAGAGGGTAACTTTTGAACTAAGAAAGTGAAAATTTTGAAAAAAATATATGATGTAGATCTCAACAAAAACTTGCAACGAAAATTGGTTCGAAGGAGATCGAACCAGTAGTTTTTGAGATATTGCACATTTTTATCAACCGCAAATATAACTTTGTCTTTCATACAAACACTATGAAAAACAAAGTTATTTTTGCTGTCGCAATATATTGTGATGTTTTCGTTAAGTGAAAGTAAGTGGACCCTGAATTCAGTTAAGGGTGGCACGGAACCCTCAGTGCGCGGGTCCGACACGCACTTAACCGGTTTTTTTTACTTATTTTCCTGGGATTGCCACGTGCGCAGTTCTATCACCACTGCTATAAATTGCCAGTTTTGAATGTAATGTCACTGCGCGTAGTCTTTCTTATAGCTAATTTCACAACCCCGCGACCGACGATAGATTATTAAATATTGAGTTATAAATCTTACAAAAATTGCGTAGAGTTCATTTTATTGTTATGTAATACTTATAATACAAGAAAGCTTTAGCAATTATGGAATAATACGTCAGTGTTAAAAATGCTCAAAATATATTAAACTCAAATACTGGTGTAAAACAAAAAAAATACGACGAGATGCAGATTTATCTTGAGTGCTGTCATGTGAAATCTTGCAAAGTTGAGATAACTCATTTTATCTCTGTGCTTTTGTAACTACACTCATTTAAAAATATGGTTGTTCATACTACTCAACATTATCAGATTATGTTGAAATGATTTTAAGTGAATGATGACTGACTGTTTAGAACAAACGATATTTCTTATCATATTGTATGTCTGGGTATTCATACACAGCCAACTGATACTCAAAACAATGAGTATTCAACGTAAATTTAATAAATACCCAGCATTCCTAATAAACACCCAGGTAAATTAGGTATAAATCAATTTTTACCTACCGGGTGGGAATAAATTGGATAAATATCCACCGGATTTTTACCCACCCGCCCATCTATAGACCTGAATCATATATTCTTCGCCTGCCAGAATCATGATCTTTCAACTTTTATTTCAGCTTTGTTATCCCTGCGTGTTCCTTTTCCAACATTCATATCCTGCCTGATATATAAATATGATTATGTTATGATATATATAAATATATTTCTGAATATCTATCTATTAATAACATAAAATTTTAATATCTTTTTGTAAACTATTTATTTTATGAATATAATCCGATCCACCTTTTAAACCTGATCCTTATTCTATATTTTGCAATTTCCTATTCCGTTCAGTTTATTCCTTTCCGTTTCCCTACCTTTATTACTCCATTCGTGGCTCGTGGCTATCGCAATACCGCGGGTGCCAAAAAAAAATATTAGTGTGTGATGGTTTTATTCCTTTGCCTGTTCATCATCCGCACACTCCGCACTGCATAAAAGAAAAATAAAACGACGCTAGCGACACCACCGGTTGGTGCCCCAAACTTTATAAGGGTCCTAAACTCTGAAAGAGCTTTCCAATCTATGTATCTGTCATATCTGTTCATCTGTGACGTAATACGTAAACCTACCTGTAGGGATGGCGATTCTTTCCAAAAAAGATCGATTTCTGAAAAATCGATCTTTTTCTTAAGTTTTTGTTTATAATCGAATATCAATCTATTTATACTAAACGACACCCTAATTATCACACCTATTACTAGTTGTTAGGGTGGGATGAATTATTTTTTAAGATTTTGTGCAAAATTAAATAATATTTATATAAGGTCACCTCGTTTTAAGTGATAATATTTTAAGGGCAGATTCAGAAAAATAAATGAAACATTTTTTGTAAGTAAAAAAAAAATGATTATACGCTAGTTTTCGAGAAAATGACCTCTAAACATGTAGAAAAAATCCTACTACTATTATAAAGGCGAAAGTTTGTATGGATGTATGGATGTTTGTTACTCTTTCACGTAAAAACTACTGAATGGATTTGAATGAAACTTTACCACAATATAGCTTATACATCAGAATAACATATAGGCTACAATTTTTGAGGTTTCTAATGTGAGGTCGTAAAAAAACACATTTTTTGCGCTACTAGACGGGACGAACCTGAAGTCCACGCGAACGAAGTCGCGGGCAAAAGCTAGTACTAAAATAAAACACCCCGTGTCGCGTGTTGCTGAGCGGCGCTCTCGGTCTTTGTAGGCAATGTCAAACGCGCCGCCAATCGCCGCCGCGTTGCCTACACGTGTCGCGGCCTCTCCCCCGCACCCGCCCCCGCACGCTCGCCGCGCGACCGACGCGCGCGCGAGCGAGTCAGTCTGCCAAAAAAATTCGCCGATTGAGTTGTGTGCGCGCGCGTCCCGACGTGCGCCGTGCGTCGTGCGGAGCCCGGGCCGGGCGACCGGCATCAAGAAGCTTCTCACCGCGCCGCGCCTCGACGTGGCACTTCGAGAACGACGTGCTGGATTGTTTTCACCGGCATCGCGGCACCTAGTACCAAACACCGCCCGCAGACGCTGGATATGGCGGTTTCTGCACAACGAAGGCCTCCACCTTTATCACATGAGGGTCTAAGATTTGCTGCGGGCGCGGACTACGCGCCGAAGGTCGAGCAGCTCGAGCTCGAGTCCTCCCGTTGACTACTGCGCAATTACATGTTTACGCGGCAGGGATAACGTGCACAACAGCAACACAATGCTGCAGTTATTCGCCTTCATTTCCAGCATAGATTTAGTGCATACGTGTGTGAATGAACAGTGAATCCCATGATGTCCAGTGTAATAAATCCAGTGCTCGTGTCGTGATAGCTAGATTGGTCATTGGCTGGCTAGTGCTTGCTTCGGCAATCGTAAAATAAGAAGTTATTGTGCAAAATAGGCACGTGTTTTGACTGTAAAAATCTCTCATGTCGTTATTATTTCATGTTAAATGTTATCGCGGCCGATAAATAAAGATGTACGGGTATTATTATTTCAAAACCAATGTAAAAATAAATAATAGAATCCTAGTTTTAATTTACATAATCGTGAAATAAGATTTGTATTCACATACCTATCTGTACAAAAACTGAGCAAGTGCAATGAATGAAAGTTAAAACAAATAAAGATTTAGGTAAGTTTCTAGCTGATTCTAGGATGTAATCGCGTTGCGTTGCGTGTGACTGATGTTATGTTTTTTACGGTACCAAATAAATAAAACCTAAAACGAAACTGTGTTTTATTTACTTACGCAATTTTTAGTGCATATCCACTGAATCAAAGCGAATCAGTAGTTAGGTACTCATTATGTAGGTAAAAAAAAACATCTGTTTAACGTAGATTTTGTGAGATTGAACGCAGTCAGGTCATTAATTTTAACAGTTTAAGTATGTATTCTTTTTAAAAGTTTACTCTCACATAAGCTTTGTTATTATCAGCAGGAATTTATTAAATAAAATACATAATTAGGTAGCTACTTCCAGTTTATCATACCTAGTGTTTTATGCCTACGATGAATGAACACATACCTACTTAAGTTGAGTTTCTGTCTCAGTTTATTTATCATAATAGGTACCTAACCAGCTGTTAGTGTTTAGTCAGGTGTTTAGGGATCTGATTGCAGTAACAATTAGTTTGTAGGTACACTGAGATACTTTGATAAAGGTAGGTAATCAAATGCAGTCTACTTATGTGGGGGGGTCTAAAAAATAGGCGCGCCGCGGTGCCCCCCTCCCGCTCGCGGTCATTGCACCGGCGCTACATGAATGAATGAGATAGGCATTAAATGAAAGAGACGAAAGGCGATGTCGCGTGTAGGGATCTCTGAGAGTAGACAAGACAGGATGCTCTTTTTAATAATTATTTTTTTTTGTTAGGAAAAATTAAAATGAAAATGGGACAGATTTTTAAAAAAAAAATGCTTGGGTCCTATTTCTATGATATAGATAGATACTCTGTTAAAATATTATCACTTAAAACGAGGTGACCTTATATATTGGATTATTTTTTTTAGTAACGCAACAGAATAACGTTTTGTTATCGTTAGCTAAAATCTTTAACCTTGCCACGAAAACTATCACAGATTATGTGAAATCGCAGCGCAAATTCGAATAGGGCCCTAACAGGTCATATATAGGGTGACAGCTAAATGTGGGAGTGAGACAGAAGATTTTATAATGAACACATGCGTCCCAGGCGAGTCGCCTACACTACAACACCTGCAAAAAGTCAAAGATTACCTTTGAGTATATAGCCCCATGGAGATGCCAATACGGACACGCGTCTAACAATTTTTTTCACCACTTTTAGGGGGGAGTGAGGTTAACACGTACAGCACACCACCATTAGATGAATAACTCAACAGACACAAATTTTGGTGTGGCGATAAACGCACACTACAAAAAAAATCAACACATGAAACATTACACGCACACAATCAGAGTTTTCACGTAACTACGCAGCATACATACGAACAAGATAGTGATGGGACACGCGAAGAATGAGTCAAATCAGTTTGCTGAATGAACTGAATGATTCTCGCCTAGAGCTCTCATTTCTCAACCGTTTCTAATGAAATGTTGTGAGAAGGTTTGATAAGTAGGTATATTGAATATTTTTGACCGACTCAGTTTGCAAAATTGAAAAAAGAATGTGGTGAAGATATGCGAGACGTAAACGTAAAAAAGATGAGTAATAAAAAGGTAAATTTCCGCCATATTGAAACAAAACGAGGTCAACAGCTCACAGACCCACTAGTATGATAATAGGGTCACCAGCACCACCTATATAAAGCACATTATAAAGTTACATAAACATTTGAACGAACAAACTAAAAGCAATAAAAAATGATAATTTAATTGGAATGATTTATTTAAATTCTATGGTAAAGATTTTAGGACCCAGTTAAGACTTTCCTTAATATGTATTTTATTCATAAAATTACTACCCCTGTGGAATAGAACGAAAAGAGCGAGATATCAGTAGCAGCAAACTGTGTGATAAAAAGAGATGCGAGATGTGATGTAGCAGAACCGTTTTTGGCGGCTATCAGTCAGTTTTAGAGGCCCATGGAGGCTCGCTGAAAATTTCTTTCATGTGATTTTTTATAAATTCAAGTTGTGAATATGTGTATATTTTTTTAGAAATAGTAATCCTGATACATGGTGACTTGATCGGTGATTGATTGTTGTCCATTACAGCGAAATAACCCCAACAAATATTCATTTAACAGGTAGATTAGTCCAAATCGAAGCCTCTTAATATATGATATATATTTACCAATGAGCTTCAAATTTTAAGTACACAGTTTGATTATTCTATTCTATAAACGTTAATTTACGTAAAAAGTTAAGACAGAATAACACAGGTAATGCATATCTACGAATATTTGTCTCAAGAAATCATTTTTTGTTTTACACTGGCTGCATTAGGATTGCACTAGGGTTGTCCTGGAACAATTATAAATAATAATGAAAAAACCAATTTGAAAAAAACTAAAAAGCCAAACATAAATGTTTGTTTTTTAAGTCGGTTAAAAACCGATATGTACGTACATATCGGTAGAACCCAAAAGCCAATAATTTAATGTGATTAAAGGAAATATGCAGCAGCTGGCAGATCTATACTTAAACCACTCAAGGATTTCAATAAGGCTAGACTTACAATTACACATTGTGAAGATTGGGTAACTGCTTCAGCTGTTGCTGCAGCTGAAGCACTGGCAGTATTCAATATTGTTGGTATAATTTTTGTATGTTGGTTCAAGTTGGTTCAGTTACTTGTGATGTAGTGTTAAAAATAATAAAGCAACTAATATACTACACAAAAATTGGCGAAAAGAATACAAAGTTGAGGGACCAAACACGAAAAAGGGGAGCAATAGACAAAAATCAGGAGTTTTTATAAAATAAATTAAAAGTCCGATAACCTAAAGGTAAAGTTTTGAATATAGGGTTCGATAGTCAAATCAGTCAGGCATGACGTAAACTGCCACGTCTTGCAGGATTTAGGTCGACTTAACCTGTAAGCCTGTAGCCCTGTACATAGTATATAACATATACAGTCATAATCCCGGACCAAATGTATTCCTTTTACCTCGAAATATTTTTATAGCCAACAATTCTTTTCATTTTCAGACTAAATTTCAACATCGTATGACCAGAGGATAAGAAAGTATTTTTTTCTTATTTACATTAATTAATTAATTAACATACATTATACTTACTACTTAATTCAAAATCTAATTAAAAAAACTGATTATAAAACTAACTCCAGTAAGGCCAGTGAGTGAATGATTATGTTGAGTCACATCACTAAGACCGATTCACCTCCGTACCACTGTATTCATGTTTACATTTTTCTGTCGTTTACGTATCGCAACGGTTTTTTCTTTAAATGGAAATTGTACTTAAATACACATTTAATAGTTACTAAAAATACTTAACTATGGTAGGAAACGCGATCTTGTTGCGAATTTGAGCTGTCAGATCGCCTTTTACATGAGAATACTTGTGCAGTACCATTTTTCAAGAGAAGCGTCACGCGATACAGAACGATGCAAAATGGCGGTGTAGCGACTTCAAGTAGTTTTATATAACGCGTTTGAACAGTTGACCAACGTACTTTGCCGGAGGGGGTCGCCCGTGTATGGCATCTCCAGGGGCTATATACTCAAAGAAGATTACAAACAAACGTATCTTTTTTATTGAAGAGAAGCAAAGAAATCTAAACATACAGCCATCTCGCGAGTTTTTGAATAATTAACCGTTTTTAACCGGCAGCCGGCAGCACTTTTCTAATATGGGTAGATTCAATTCATTGTAAATACTTTTTGGTTTAAACCAAAATATAAAATAAAATCGGATGTCGATTTTCAAGGGTGAAATATCGATTCACTGAATAGATTCAGTCCTACATATCGATTTAAAAAATCGATCTTTTTGGCCCCAAAAATCGATTCTTCGATTAATCGATCTGAGATCGCCATCTCTCCCTACCTTGGTCCCTCCGTCCCTACCTACCTGCTGACGGTGACAGCAATTTAACCAGGCCAGGCATTGCATTGTTTATTAAAATTAATTTGCATTTATCTTTTTTGATTGATTTGTGTAAGAAAGTTAATGTCCTTGAATTTAATTTCAAACGTCTCATTGTTTTCTAGAAACTATATTACATGGATTCTTCGTCAATTGTGAGTTTCAACAATGACTCCACTTTTCAGACAACTCTCAAAGGCGAATACAATAATGTAAGTGTACATGAATTGGCTTTACATGCTATGAGAGATCGATGTTTATTGCTGCAACGTAGAATTAACGCATTAGAAAGCGATAATATGCGCTTGAAACTCGATATGACGAAAGCTACAGAAACCAATTCTTACATTCCACTACGAGACGATGAGAAATTCTTGTTACATCAAAAAATTGCTGAGCTCAACAAACAGAAGTCCCAACTCTTACACCACGTATTCATGGTATCGTGTGAAAATAAAAACTTATGGAATAAAATATCTTCAATCAAAGGACCAGATAGAGGTACCAACAAAGAATGCAACAGACAACCTTTAGCACGAGCTAACACATATATACACAGTACGCCAAAAACAAGCGCTAACTACCAAGAGAAGTACTCCGAATCCAGCTTAGAAGAAATATCGCTAAAGTTGATCAATAGTTATATTCAAGAGAAATCTCAAATGGTTGAGCAATATGAACAAATGGCACAACTTCAGAATGTAGATGATGATAATTTCCTAAATGTAGACTCTATAGGCTTCACATACATGGAAGATCCAGGAATGGATTCTTTGAAGGAGATTCATCTGCACACAGAAAAACTTCAGAACTTAAAAAAAGAGCTTGCCCAACAAGAACAAGACCTCAAAGTTATAATTACAAGAATAGAATCAGTTTTAAAAGGTAACTTTTATTTAGTAATTTCCTATTAGTTGTGCAAGTTTTGTTTTTCCATCTTTATATGAATTCCTTAATCAATGTTTGTTATTTCAGAAGGCTACCAATGTCCAACATGTATTACCAACAATACAAAGGTAATTACATCTGAACACAAAGAAATAGAAACCAGTGACAGTTTGGCAAATTGGGCTACTCCAGTGGAATCCAGCAATTACAATAATTTTAGTGATATGAATACATCAGCATATAAGAAAAATGTTGATAACAATGATAGTGCTGGCAAAGATAATGCATGCCCTAGTAAACTGTGTCCAATGTGTGGACTGAATTTCCAGAAAGATGTAGCATTTACGGAGTTCCAGTCACATGTTGAAAATCACTTTATTGGAGAAAGTGAAACAGATTCTGTCATAGATAATTTTGATAATGTCCCTTATTCTTTTGATCCTGTGATATAAAATACCTGATTCAAATCAATATAATGTATTAATTTCTAACAGCATAGTTTGTTTGTCATGCAAATAAAGTTACTATGTATTTATTACTTTTATGTTTGTATTGTGTACAACACAATACCTATTATAAACACCAGTGAGACACTGCACGGGGGACTGGGGTAGTTTTCAAATTGGCTTTGAATATTGAAATAAAAAGTTTAGCAGTATTTTTTTGAATATTCAGTTTAATCTTGTTTAATGTTTTATCTATTCTACAAAATAACATTTAAGCATAAAGGTCTGCCTATGACACTAGCATACTATGACCATGCTAGGAAAAAATATATTGTGTATTGAAAACTATAACACTGTTCCCACTAGACTTTTCTGTCCCTGAAAACACAGTAGCGTGTCAGCTACAGAAAAATAACATCACCATATAATGGTGAGAAAGAACACAGTAGATTTTCCAGTGGGTGTTGTAGACCATATCATGCACTAGCACAGTCATTGTATGATACAGTGTAGTGAGCCCAGACTTAGTAACTTTAAGCCAAATCTGTAGGTTTGACATCTTTTGAATCCGAAGGCTCTTGTGTAGACCTTTGCAGTAAGTTTTTACTGAACCATTGAGGTCTTCCTTTTTTCATTTCTATGATTCTCTTGCCTTTCCAGAATTCTTGAGGCTGTAATGAGATTTTTTGTGAGTGATTGCAGTGTGTGTTAGGAGGTTAAGATATTGGTCTGCAATTAATCAACATGTGGTTGCTATATAATTGTATTTATTATTTTGTTTTACCCCTTAGTATTTATGAAGTGAAACTAGTAAATTACAGACCAATAACCACATGGAACCCGATAGTTATAACAAATATTAAAATCTTAAAAAAAACAAATATTACAATCTTAAGATTTTAAGGGGATGAAGAAATAAATATATTGGCAATGCAAAACCTTTACCTGGTCTGGGGTGTTTTCTCCTTCATATAAAACAATTACTTCCTTATCAATAGGGTTGCTTCCCAGCTTTTCAGATATTTTAGCTTTAATCTCCTTTGTTTCACTTTCAATTTTTTTGTAACAATTTTCTGAAATAAACAATACATATTGGATTAAGAGTGTATCCTTAGGTTGCAATACACTGCTCCTGTTTAATACAAATTATTCAATTCAAAGATTTTATTGAGCTCACCGCAAAGTCTTCCAGATTCATGATGGTGTCCACATTCTTTGCATACAAGTATATTTGTTTTAGGCTGAAGGATTTTGAGCTTATACTCTGGTGATCCGAACTTTCTTTTCAATCGCCTTTCAATAGTTCTCCTAAATTTTGGAACTGCCATTAGATAACCATCCCCAATAATATCCTTTAGTGAAAACTTTTTTGGTACTGAACGGGTAGGATTATGAACATAAGCCAAAGCTAAATCTGCAAAAGAAAACGATGACTTCATCAATATGATCTTTGGGATTAATCGCAAAAAAGCAAGAGAAGAGGAAAACCGAGTGGACGTTTGAATTAAATACTGTTTATACTGTTTTCCTACTTCTAGCTAAGGAGTTTACCTCTTGGCGGCTGTCCAAAAATACTTCTGATAACATGACATTCGATTTGCCGGATTGTATTAATGAAACGTGGAATCATTTCAAAAGTTTTTGTACAACAAAATTATGGTATTGTTACAGCTGAATGATGCAAGATGATTTTTTAATGCAAACTTATAGTTTTAGTCAAAGTAGGTTTTTTAGGTTAGATAGATTAGGTTATTTAAGTGTCAAATAATGTCAATCATATGTCAATGTCATGTCACGCGCCGTTTTTTTTTAAATTATTACACAAGTCAACCCTAAACTACTCAAATCAATCCATAGAGAAAGAAAAAATCTTCGCTTTAAAAAGAGCGTGCTACTTAGTGAAATTCTATAGGATTTGACAGCGAAAGACCTTATGACAGCGAGACCGTTTTCTAAGAAATAATGGATTTAGTGGATACGTCAAGTTTCCGTCGTTGGAATTTTTGAAAAATTATGAATGGATATAATTATAATTTAAGTTTTGTATAACAATTTCAGATGAAATGACTTGTGCTTTCAGCAACTGTGAAGTGCGCCGAGGATACAATCCCGAAAATCATACTTTCCACCAGTAAATATGAATCATTGATAAAAAATTTAAATCCAAATTTTATAAAATTTGTGAGTGAAATCGACTCCGATGCCAAATTGTACAGTAAATTTAGGACTTCCTTTGTGATTTGCAGCCATATATCAAAGTTTCCAATAGATTAATTCAGGTATTTTCAGTAAAATAAGAAACCGTTTCTTTACACTAGGGCTTGACTAAATGATGACGTCATCAGTATCGATAAATTTTTTGACTGATTTTTTTAGGTAACCGTAATTCTTGCACAGCTTCTTCTAAGCACTGGCCCACACAACTGGCCCGAAGCTGTGCTGTGGTAAGGTCTATGTTGGAACGTGTATAAGTGTTTCTAGAATGTCTTCATTATAGATGGGCGGGTGGGTAAAAATACAGTGGATATTTATCCAATTTATTCCCACCCGGTAGGTAAAAATTGATTTATACCTAATTTACCTGGGTGTTTATTAAGAATGCTGGGTATTTATTAAATTTACGTTGAATACTCATTGTTTTGAGTATCATTTGGCTGTGTATGAATACCTAGACCTACAATATGATTAGAAATATCGTTTATGCTATACATTCAGTCATCATATTCACTTAAAATCATAAATTATATTATTCGTTTCAACATAATCGGATAATGTTGAGTAGTATGAACAACCGTTTTTTTTTTAAATGAGTATAAATTACAAAAGGACAGAGACAAAAGGAGTTATCTCAACTTTGCAATATTTCACTTGATGAGTTGGTAGCGGTGACAGCACTCAATGTAAATCTGCATCTCGACGTATTATTTTTGTTTTGCATCAGTATTTGAATTTATTTTATTTTGAGCACGTTTAACACTTTGACATATCTTTCCTTCTTTGCAAAAGCATTCTTGTATTATTAGTATTACAAAACAATAAAGGCACTCTACGCGATTTTTGTACGATTTGTAACTCAATGTTTAAAGTAGTACACCTCAAATCCGTCGTCGGTCGAGAAGTTGTAAAATAGTTATTACAAAGACTACGCGCAGCGACATTACATTCAAAACTGTCAAGTTATTGCCATCGGCGATAGAACTGCGCATGTGGCAATCCCAGGTAGATAAAAAGATAAAGGGAAGTGTTGCTTTCTTAAATTTCAACCACATTATATTTGTATATTTATAAAATTAGTTCGTACTTAATTTTTAGATCAACAAATACGCATAATGTACTGCATGCACTGAATAAAATTTTGTCCTGTAAAACTGTTTAACCTTACACAGTCTCCCTCTTCCCCTTTGGAATTGCCAAAATGCAAGTACGCACTGTATTTGCAACTAAATGACAGTTTTTATGGGATTTAAATAAAAATATACGATTTTTATAGTTCAGTATTATAAACTACTTGAAAAGAAATTGAATCACACCATAAAAGTGACAAACTTCAATAAAAATATTTCATTTAATTTTTTAAAACAGGCTTTAATTTATACCCGGTATCAATTGAAATCGGGTGGGTTAAAATAGCGTGGATTGGATATTTATCCAGTGGCTGGGTTTATATCCGGGTAGGCGCCCATCTATAGTCTTCATACATAAATAAATAAATATGTAATTTAACAAAAATGAGGTTGTCTTGTTTATCAAATAGAAAGTATTATGTAATTAAAAGTGCATTAATTTAATTATTTTTGTTTCAATTTACATGATTTATCGTAACCTCGTCGATAAAACTTGGACCACCATAAGATACACATCACTATTGAACGCACACATGTAAAGTAACTTTTTGGTTACGCTGAAAATCCGCGTTTGTCATTCTATACTATACTACTTTCTATGAATCAATCAGTAAACATCAACAAAACCAATTGAATTCATTCAATTTATTTCTTTTTTTGCTATAGCAACACCACACAAAAATGGCGTTTGACAATCAGCTGTATGAAAGTGGGGAGGAAAAGGCGAACGTCTGTATTTTACGTTCGTTATGTAGTTCATGTCCTCAAGCGTTTCGTTGCAGTTGTAACTATGGCGTGTTTAAGTTCCAGTAGGCTCTGTGCTCGTGTACAAGATAAGTTATTGTGTCAATTCGGACATAAAGTTCGAAGGCAAACTGTATTTGTGAAACTCAAACCTCCTGGACCTTCTCCTTTGCGGATATTTGGAAAGACTTGTCAGGTAATTCTTTCACATCATAGCAAAGTAAAAATATTTAATTTAATATTAAAACATTGAGAGTTTTACAACTTTCACATTTAGTAAATAACACAATGTTATATCATATTGTGTCATTCGAACTGAAGGACTTTTTACATAACCTCAGGCATGACATTAACCTCTAATAACGTCAGCTGATCGTGAATTTCATTGAGTGCCTGTGAAGAATTTCTGAATTATAGCAGACATATTAATAAGCCTCCTGAAATCTACTCATAATTTTCATACCTATAATTAATTCAATACACGAATTCATCGCAAATGCGAAAAGTGAAATCTTCGCGTGTCGGTGGACAGTCGATCGGTTTCGTGTTGCGACACAGGTTTGTTGGGTTTGTTCAATGATTTTCACCCATTCTTGAAGGTATTTAACTTTTACTTTTGACAAAACAAACAAGCTCTGTTCCCATCTACAAGCCTATTTACCTACTTTATTCTTCAGGCAGTAGTTCTCTTCTAAGCAAGATTCTTATCAGGAAGATTGCTGTTAGAAGTTAATCAGGAATTTTAAATTCGATCAAGTTCTAAGATGTTTGTATTAGGGTAGGTTAGTGAGTTCGTTAAAGGCTTTTGTGTATCAATGAAAGACAGTCTCTGGTGGAGTTGCCGCCAGCGACGCCGCCTCGGAGAGCCGCGCGTGTGGTAGCAGCGCGCGCCGCGTCTTGCTTTCTCGCGCAGGCCGCGTCGTGCGAGCATGCAATGTCCAATATCGACGACTAGCACTAAACTTTCTAAGCAACAATTATTTTTCACATTAATATTTCATTTGCTCCTTCATTCGCAATTGATTACAGGTCGATTTCTTTGATTTGTCTACCATATAAAATTGTACGCGTCAAAATCAAAATCCAGGTTCTTAGTTATGGATCTTTATTTAATTACCTAATAATAAGGCATATAACAAGGAAAACAACATTGCTTAGGTAGATAATCAATTGTCTTCGGTACAATGCAACTTCCGTTGAGAAAGACAAGATGGGTAAAACTTAAAAAAGCTTCATTAAACATTCTATGGTCAGTGAAAGTTGTGTGATGATGCGTTGAATTTTTAATACCTCGAAATCTGGGTAAGTAACCTGTCGAAGGAGTGTTATTGCCTTTCTTATTTTATTCTAGTCCATTTGGCGAGCGTTGGCCCCGTTTTGTGGCGGGACATTTTGCTCCATCAGCCTGTAGCTTTTTATTTAGTGTGTCGTCTTTAATTTTCAAGCCTACTTTAGTTGATCGTTTGAATTTAGCGAGATATACTTTCCTGGATACAACTGGAAATCATGTTTTCGTTTTATAAATGTCAGCTGAATCGACCCTAATAAGCATTTACGTGCACTCCTGGATTGTAATATCTGTTTTTTTTTAGTGTTTAATCTCTAATCGTTACTACAGAAATTATTGACTGATCAATTGAGGTGATGAGCGAATATCGTTCAGTTGACGTCCTGGTGCTAAAGTTGATGTTTGGGTGGACGCGCGCTTGAATGGGTCTCGTCCACGTAACGTTCTGCGTAAATGAAGCTCAGTAGAAATGCGGAACACATAACTATTTGTTCAGTCGACATCATTGTATAAGAGTTTGCGGCAACGCATACGACGTAGCATATGTTATTTTCGACTTACAACATTTTCTTGAATCCTAAATTACGTGATGACAATACAAAAGGGCATAGAAAGCTGGAACGTCATGTTTACAGCCTTCCCCTGCAATTGTTAGATGTTTCTTTTGATACTAAATACGAGTTTTTATTGACTTCACAACACAATGTTGCTCGCGGAACATATTTAGTTTTCGCAACAAGGCGTCCCATTATTCGGTTTCATCTCGGTTTATTTAATTTTGATGAAAATTACGCAAACTTGTCGACAGTTATTCGTAGGTAAAGCGTGGGTTAATATTGTGACACCGAAGACCGCAGCCTTGGGTCAGCAATAGTTCAAAATTCACGGGTGATGGCGCCGCATACCGGCCGTCCGGCCGTCTCACATACGGCTTGTAATCAGTGTAGTTAGAGATTAATGATCAAATCACAAGTTAAGCTCAGTATTTAGTTTTGTCTCCGATTTCTTTCATTATTTTCATTAAATTTTTCATTATTTTACTTAAATAAAAAAAAGGAAGTTCAGTATTTAATTTTGTCTCCGATTTCTTTCATTATTTTAATTCCTAGATTCCAGAAACGACGAATCTGATTGGGCGAGTATTAGTTAGTTTTGTAAGTGTCTTGCATCTTGTTAGTGTCAATAACTTGCATGGTACCTATGTATGAGCAAATCGCTTGTAGCATCCTAAGTATGGCAGAGTGACGTCTTGTCAAATATATTTTAATATTTAACCGAAGAGGGGTCACTACGGCGATTGCCACTCGCCGTCCTTGCAACGGCTGCCTGCGCAGACTTAGGCTGGTACCATTGAGCAACCGCGTTTCGGTCGGTACTTGCAAACAATGAACTCATCAACGATGTCTGTGAAGCCATTATTAATTGCCGACGCCTGTGCACAGGACGCAGTTATTTGATAAGACGGCCTCTACACTCTCATTGAGCAACACATAATGTATGACTTACACTTGTAATTTTCAAGATCTCCGTGACCGATAACTTCAAATGTGGAACTGCAGTTGTATTTTGGATTATTTAGACAATGAAGATGTGCGTGACGACAGGTATCTAATTTCTAGACAGTAAGGTACAAAGATTCTACAGAATTAGGGTAACTAAAACTCTTGCAACTCAAGGTCCTCGCAAATGGGAGATGGATTGAAATATTTCTGTCTATACTTGCTAATTGTACATTACTTGATTATCATGGGTCTTCTTCTTCTTATCGTGTCGATGGAAACCCATATGGAGAAATTATGGAAGGAATCATGGGTAATAAGACGAATTAAAGTGTAATCGAATTATTGAGAGCGTGACAGATGTTTTGTAATGCACCTTGTATTTAAATCGCATATTGCAATTCTTATAAACGATCTAGTGTTGCACTTGCATTACTGGATGCTTAGATTGTATGCGTACATAAATATAACCTAAAGGCAGTTAATGGGCATTGCGATGTATCCGCGAAATCGCGTTTCCAATGCCAATACTCTCTGTTTGTATAAGACGGAACTTAAATTTCCATTCGCAGTGGTATGTTTTACTTAGGTAATTTCGAAAAATTTTGTGCTTATTTCAAGGATAACGTTTGAAGTAACGTTTCCTTATTTGTTTCAGTATCTGTCTCATGCTCATTTTTTTATAATATCCTTTAACCGAGGTTATACTTTCAATGCCTCCAGATTCAGAGAGCGCGCAAGTTTTGTAGTTTTTTTTGTTATTATAACTAGTAATATTATAGATTTTCTCGTGCCGAATAGATTAAGGCACTATCTACAATCGTTGAATTATCTGCCGTATGTACAACAGCTTTAATATTTCAACAAATTCTCTAAAATGACAATCAATAATTCAATAATTAATAAATTACAACCATATCACATACATAGGTACGACTTGTAGAGAATGCCATAAGACCCATAAGGCGTTTAGTCCACCTTTTGTGGTGCCATAAAGTATAAAAAAATAAATACATGTCGAGTTGATAACCTAATTTTTTTGAAGTCGGTAAAAAATACTACAATACACTTTAAATTGTATGAACTCTTGACTTTGGATTAAGAATGTTTAACCTTAACGAAATTAACCTTATCGTTAGAAATGAGAAGGTACTTTCCTTTCGGTTGGCTCGCGTAACTAAGTCCCTCAATTAGGTGCCAGGTAGACATGTATTACTACATTTACTTTAGGGTATCATGGTACAAAGAGTCAATATCGCCGAATTTCAGTGATGATGATGATGATGAGATCGTATAAGTCGTCATCATCATGTAGTGTGTAGTCGATATGCAAAAAATGATTAGAAAATCTCGGTGCGCTCACACGCAAAGACGTTGCATGCGCGGTGCAATTTTACTGCATCCACATAATCACGGCTTAGTTTGATATTGACCCTTTTTGGTTGACCCAGACTGTCGATTATGTAAACGTGGCTGGCGTTTACTACTACTAGCTACTTTGTTAAATTCTCTATAGATGCTTCTGATGCCGCAAGTCGAATTTTCGTCCCTTCTTAAATTTAATGGATTGGAATAGATGGACATGTCTTTGCGATTTTAAGTAAAAAAAATGCAGTTTATATCCCTCTTAATACCGTTTATCAAACAATAATTTTATCTACAGTACCTATATAAAAGTTAGATTTAAATTACATCTTAGGTGGGTGATTAACATTACTGAATAAGTAGAATTTGCGTTTGCATGACCTATTTTGGCTTTGCATACCTTCTTGATTGCTATCTGATTGTACGTATTTACTAGACGATTACAGGTAGAAATATAATTATTGTTATTATAACTTATGGACAATTCGTACTTTTCATTATGCATAAAATTGCAAGCAATACTAGGTAAAGGTCAATTAATTAAGCAGGAATAAACACTGTAGTCTAACTAGGAAAATATTTAAACTGCCATTTAGCCAATGTCGCAATACGAACGCCTAATGCGTTGAAGTCTTTTGATCGAAACTTGCGTACGCGCAGCTGACACCAGTTGTGGCACGATTACTACTTTAATTAGGAAATTAAAAATAGCAATAAGTACTTAGCTGTAACTAAATTAAAGCCGAACAATATATATTTTAACGCTCATTTATTAGCTTCAGCTGTCTAGAGCTTTACCCAAAATAGGAAGCGCATTTAGAAATGTTGTTATGTTACAAATCATCGCTTTCGTTTTAATTTATAAATGATTTAGCGAAAATGCTGTTGGTATTCGAGCTGATCTAAACCGGTATAGTCATAAAGTTTTTTACAATGATCATGACGATGACGAGTAGAGTCTAATATATTGACAACTTTAGTAAGCTCGACGTAGTAAGTGAAGCGTATTTTTTAAACGACCGTTGTTTACGTATTTTGTTTTAACACGTCTGAAGAAAAATTACATCACACTCGCTTTAGCCGTCGTCTAGCGAGTCAGCACACTTACATCTTGTAGAGGGCAAGAGGTTAACTGAATGCGACAAAGAGTGACACGTAAAGAACCAGGTGATGACTTCTAAGCCAATTCCACTGCGAAAAATCTAATCTGGCAGACTTAATTTCAGTGGAATTGCGTCACATGTACGCAAATGTCGTACCTACACATTTATTGCTTTACCTGTTTTGAAAGAAAGTGAAAGCATACTCGTACTTACCCGGAAAATGTTAATGTTTTTTTGTCGATATGGTCTTGAGAATAATTTGTAAACTAATAGCATCAGTTGCGTTTATTAAATATTTTTGCATGTTCCGTGTGACCGACGTTACACAATAGATATTTTTTTGTATGAAGGCACTAAATATATTTCTATTCTATTCGAAGAGACAATAGTACTAGGTACAATTCAATCAATCAATTTATTTATTATCAACATATTTTATATAAAGTGGAACAGTATGAGGTGCTACCAGACGAATCAAACGACATCTCATCACAACACGTCATTTACAATAATACGTCAAGCTGATTCATCTCTACATCTTGCCAAAGAAATGGGCATGTATAGTAATATACATATTGTTGTTTAGGTGTTTGAATTTAGGGTTGACTATCGAATGACAGAGTACGGAGTGCAACGAAAAACGAAAAATGCGTGTGGTTTGGACGATGAATTTATTGTGACTGTTTTTACTGGATCTTTGAATGAAGATGCATAAAGCTTACTACAAACATAACACTGTTCCAAACATATCGCCCTGCGCAGTCATTAAAGATTAAAAACATACAGATAAAAATAAAATTAGTGCATAAAGCTGATTTGATTTCGAATCGCTTTTGCGATAAATTCACTCGTTTATGCCTGTTCAGGTGTATCTTTTTCGACATTTGTTTTCAGTTATAGTTAGTAAATATGCCAAGTGACCGATATCGCAATCGCAGTGACGTTTAGCATGTGTACACGCAATAAGCATCTGTCAATTGTCAGGACGTGTCAATTGCTGGGCGCATCTATATTAAGACAGTCGGCGCAGGAGTTCGGAACGTTCACTTTCTACAGTTTTAATTGTTATGTACACACAGTACGCTCTTGGCAACTCATGCAATTTTACGTGCGCCAATGCTGTACATCATTTACATCAATCATGGAACTGTATTATAATAACGTTCCTACTTTAATGCCGTCACAAAAACGTCAGGTTTCAACTACTTTAAACGAGAATCAATACCATTCAGTTTGTAACTCACGTTTACTATGTTTTGCTTTTTCGTAACTTTAGTAAACAAAAGTATTACTCGTCCTAGATTTGACCGTTTGCCATAGAGAAGCTGGCCTAAATCGCACTAGCACAAACGCAAATATTGCTTTGGATAATTATTACTAAAGTGGTTGAACTTGTCGCGCATTTTAGCCAGGAAGGAAATCTGAAGTGTTTGCTTCCTCATCAGATTTTTTTTCCGTTCACATTCGTTGCGTATGTATTGAATGATTCTTCTTGCTTAATAAAGGTTACTGGAAGGGAGGCCAGTCCCACTTGATTGCTTGACCGATTAAATTTTCGTCATCTGAATGCGCCTGCAATGTTGATTTTAAAGGTAGCGGGTTGCGAGTCAGAGTTCGCTTTGCGTGCGCGTACACGACACGAGACTTTTTACAGCATGTCTCAAGCATTCATGCGGCAAGTCTCGTGTTTGGGCATTTATAACACTTTCTGGTTTCCTACGCGCTACGCAAGAACACAAAACTTCCTATTAAGTGCTAACAAAGCGTCAGTGATGTGTTCGACACAAACTATTCGCACGCGTATAGAATAAATTGTTCAAATACACATCACTCTGAACAGAAATCGCGAATATTTTACCTTGTTACTACTAGGAACGGGAAACTGTTTGGTAGTTAATTATAGATACATATTTACTCAGCGATTAATGAAACTCGTGTGTTAGTTCAGTACTGGGCCGCACGGTTTGTTTTTACTTTGTTTTATGTATTTGCTAATAATATTTAAGTTTCTTAGTTTGTTCCTTGGTTATATCTTGTATGACGCAAACAAGTCCATCTAAGGGTTTTCGAAGGGAAACAAATAAAAATCTATTAACATAGGCCAGCTTATTGAGAAGCGATTGTAAAGCTTATATCGAATTTCTTTCTAAAGATTAATGCATTGTGTCTGGATACAATTTATCGAAGGTTTTCAAATAAATGGTATCGGAGTTGCGACGGTAAAGTTTAATGTGTGGCTAGTTAAGAAGTATAAAAAGCACGTTCAATTTATGTTGAACGATTAATGTACGTATTAATTCATTGCGAGTGAAAAACCTATTAGTATTCCCTGTGGTGGCGGTCTAAAGAGTAGCTCAGGTGACGTGCGTGAAATCGGTTGGAAGTAATTATGATTCAGCGCACTCCAGACGTCACAATTAATTAAGGATGTAGCCAAAATGCTTCGGGAGCCCAACATAAATCACGATTGCTTTCAGTTCAAATCAGTATTATGACAACGATTTTGGTGAAAATTTAAATCTTTGCTTGCAAAAATGGTTCTGGTGCTAGGTAAATCGCTTCTGTTTGACTTTGACATTCATTATCCAAAAAATCTAGTACGCAACCGCATTAGCTATAGTTAATGTGGATCACACATGGCCCAATAACTTAATTTTATAACGCGATGCTTTTTACCTAAGTTAATCGAGGCTACACCCATTGTGGTGCGATTTCCAATTTACTGTAATAACTGTTTCATTAGTACGGGCAAAACTGGAACATTAATTAGTCATGGTTGCTTACTGGACGTTTTCGTGGCGTGCTGGCCAGAAAGGTCGCCTTTCGTACTATAGTCATTAGCAGTAATTAATGAGCAATGCAATACTTTCGAGGAATCCGATATTTACCTATTTTATTACAGGTAGAAACAGAGTTAATTTATATTTGTTTGGTTTCGAAAGTAAATGTTTACTTTTATCGTGATCCTGAATCAAGATAAAACTGTTAAAAAATCGACCCGTAGCAAACAATCGTCCAATCTCGTCTCTTCCAAGTCGTGACGTGAATCTCTTGAGTATCCAGTACTTATGTACGAGTATATTAGTGATTAATTATAAGCCACCAAACGCATCGTAATTATATTAATAGTTTTATTTAATTGCCTTATTTATTAATTCATTGCAAAATTAAAGTTTACATAGTTGTCAAGGCATATTTGACCTATGTTACTGATTAATGAATCATTGATTACAACTCATGCATGGAATTCTTGGGATAATAAAAGTCAACTACATTGTGATGTTTCCAACTTGAGCTGAGGTCACAAAAAGTGAATGAATCATAACAAAATGGTATCCCCTTATGGCATGCTACGTGCAAGTGCAAATACATACGTGTGTATTGGTTTTGCAACGCGGGCCCATCAGGTGCGCAGGAGTGCTGCAGTGCTGCACTCAGTTGCATAAACTGTTGCGACACACGAATCGCGGTCACTGCCGTGCCGCATAGTTAAGGGCACCGCACCCTTCCACTATCGAATGTGCGGGCGAGCCTAGAGCCTAAATGAGGTTAGGGTTGTCGAAAAACCGAATAGTACTAAAAAAAAACATATATCTACAACAATCACCAAAAACATAATCTTTAAGGTGTAAGGAGGAAAGGTACCAACCAAAAAAAGTTGTTACAGAAACGAACGCAAAAACTTTAGTTAATTAAAAGGCATTTTAGAAAAATGCTAAATAAACCTGTTTTTCCATGTTAACAGCCATAGTAAAATATAGCAGTACACAGACATTCTCGTAGCAAGATTTCAAAGTTACTTGTTATTTTCCTGAGCTTTTTGAGTTTTTTCTCCCGTTTTATCATCTAAAACGTTCGGATTAAAAAATATGAAAAACCAGTTGTCTGCCAGCCCTAATTAGAGCACCTTTGGTTTCGGCTAAAAACTATTTACTCAGTAGTGAACAGCCTTGCGAGGACGCTATGCAGTCAAGACATGACGAATATGTCGAGTATGCGAAACGCCTGCACTTTATTTCAGTGCTTGGCCGTGTTACTCATGCGTGAAAAAGTTCATCCATTGTCCTCGGAGAAATAAAAACAAGTGCAACATATATGTAAAAGTTGCAGGGCCCTCATTAATCTGTCGTTGTGTTTTAATATGGATGTCGCAGCCCAGGAGAAAGAAATCTACGTCAGTCAGGAGGTTTTACAGCCGTCTGATTGATTGATGTATAAATTCGACGACTTTGTAAATACATTCGACATTTTAATTTGAGGTCATCATTAAAATGTGCATCATTCAAGTGCTTTAATAGTAAAAGACCACCTATGGTTGCGAATTTTCTCCCAGTTTATCACCAAGTCAATCAATCATTCATTTGCTTTATTATAACTTATTTTGTGAAGGGAAATAATTGACCTGTCATGTTGTTGGATTATAAGGAGAAACAGACAGTTTACGTATACAACTTATTTTATACTCTTACCTACTGTACCTTTTGTCTCAATAATTTGATATCCATAAATAATAGTCGGAATAGCTAGAATATATATTCTAAACCTGGCTTGGAAGTATACCATTTTCAGCTTTGGTGTTCACGGTGGTAACGATATAACCGTAAATAGCCGTAGTCCATAAATAGCTATAACCATTAATAATTTATTTTCATCGTATTATCTGTGAGACCATTTTTGTGTATTTTGTGATCATATTTTGTTTTGATTATGGTCACGAGCACGACACGACACGACTCTCACAAACAACATTTGCCTCGATCGGGTGAACGTAATGTCAACTTCTTTTCGGTTGCCTTGTCAGAGGTACCAAGAAAAGCTACTCTTGTTTGTGTACCAAATTTTGTGATACACGAATACATTTTTCGTCGGTTACAAAACTATTGATTGGGTGTTAATATTTGAAGAAAAGATCTGGAGGGGTGTTGAAAGAACTCATCCTCGCTTAAAATAAATTGCTGCTGTTATTCTAGTAGCTATCATAACATTTGAGCTTTCGAGAAATATCTATTTAGACTTATAAAAGCGACAGCCACTTACCTAACCAATAATATCTAAAAGTATTTGACCCATAAACATGAATGTGGAATAAGAAAATTGTTAGCTAAGCGGTGTCAATTATCAACGGATTTTACGGAATTCATCCACTGATTAGATGGAACGAGGTATAAATGTTTGTGGAGGAAGCCGTATTTGATAAGCTCATATACCTCATGATGTCCCTTGTTTGTAAAAAAATATATAATGTAGATCTCTACATAATAAACTTTCAACGAAAATTAGTTTGAGCGAAATCGAACTAGTTGTTTTTGAGACAGCACATTTTTATCAACCGCAAATATAACTTTGTCTTTCATACAAACACTATGAAAAACAAAGTTATATTTGCGGTCAACAAAATATTGTGGTATTTTGGCTAGAGGAAGTAAGAATCCCTAATTCAGTTAAAGTTGGCACGGAACCCTCAGTGCGCGAGTCCGACTCGCATAGGGCCGGTTTTATTCTAATGTCTTCCATCCGTGTCTGTCAGAGATCGCCGATTAATATACGTTTGTTTCTTTCCAGAGGGTGACAACATGCGGGCCGGCGTGCGGCTCAGGCGGCGCAAGCGCAGCCACCTCATCCGCTGGCGTGGCTCGCCGCCTCGCCTCCAGCCTTCAGAGCACAAGCACTGGTTCACTCCCAGACTACGGCACACAGATCGTCGACCCATATCGCCTACTCGAAGACGACCTCAACGGCATATACGAGGACATACGAGCGGTGAGCGCATTGTTTAAAATAATAAAATAACAGTCTCTTGTACCCTTGGCCTTCCGAATATTGCATTGCCTATGCATTCAATATATTCGGTTAACACTTCAGCAACGCTCTTACATTATTATCTATCTATACTAATATTATAAAGGCACGAGTTCACGGAGCAAGCGATGTCTGTCGACATGTCTGGGGACATCGCCCTATTTGTCGCCTAGTTAATCCGTGCCTTAAAACTGAAGAGTTCGTTTGATAGCTAGCTACTATGCTAATATAACCTTCCACGATAAATAAGCTATCTAACAAAAAGATTAGCGCATTCAAACAAACCAACTTTTCAGCTTTATAATGTTCGTATAGTGTTAGTATAACAAATAGCCTCCCGTACCCTTGGCCTTCCAACTAAACATGCATTCAATTCATTCGGTTCACACTCCAGCAACGCCCTTACATACAGTACGAAGTTTAACAAGTAGATTTATTATTTGGATAGTTCATTAATTCAAACGAAATCATATCTTTTGAATAAATGTTTACATCATGCACCTGTCATGTTTCGGAGTTAGGCGTGTCGCTCTCAGTTTGAATGAATGAGACCTTTTTGGGCAAGGTGCTACGCTATATTGTTATGCACATATTCAGACGTTCAGAGTCTATAATTCAAGCCTTGCCTTGCTTATTTTTATTAGTGGAAGATCGGTGTCCAGAAATATAACTTTATTCGAAACATTTTTGGTGGTCAATAAACATATTTTTATTTTATTTATTTATTATTTATTATTCACGAGATTTGCGTGTCATCAACATCTTGTTTCACACATTACGAGAAGATTACACCTAAGTTCTTGACAAACTGTAGCCTTGTTTATATTGCAAAAAAAGACAAGAAGCGTGTGAATTTGTCAAATTATTTTGTTCGTTTTAAAGTACATAATTTATCGGACCTTGCAATGACTATTTGCTATGTACATGTACCTTACTCTTAACATTGCTGTGTGAGTGACCCTTATTAAAATGGTTCAAAATGAGGTCACATGTAATGGAGTTTTATTATAAGCCGCCATTTAAAAGTTCAATAACATAATTAAGTTAATAGTTTGATAAAAGGGTATGAAGTAGGATCGGCTCAGTCGTGCCCATTGATCGGAAGTGTGTCAAAGTCATGACGTGCCAGCACGCGGCGGCATTACACAACGACGCCTGCGCATCACCAGTAATTGCGGCTTGTGATTCTAATGCTTGCTGCCATCTGCATGGTAGCCACGACTAGGGGCCAATTCTCATATTTAAATTGAAGATTTTGACAGGGCAAATTATAGAGCTGGCATTGATTTTGTGACGATTGAAAGAGCAGATTTGGTCCCTAGGTGTGATGCAGCCATTTGTCAATGGCCGCATCACAACTTCATTTCAAACAATAACAAAAAAAACTTCTATGATGATAGAATTGAAAAGTCGTTTAACAATGGTTGCACGGCGTATGACCAAGGAGATTGATGTACTATTTACAAAAAAAAAAAATAACATGAGTACAAGCTATAAAATAAATAAAAACCTATAAAACTTTTCTGTTTTGAATTTACTCAATGTGTAATAATGTGGATTTTATTTCGGACGTGTTGCTAAGTGGCCACACTTAAAGTTAGAAGCCTTCGGCTTGAAGAATAATTCGGTAATAAAAGTTCGTAGATTTTAAAGTTTAAAGTTGAACGACCGTCAACCGATCAACCACAAAAAAGCAGGAAAACGAGAACATTTTTGCTGTTGATTAATTAGTTGCCGTTTTCCGTATAGATAAAGGGAAGATCAGTGCATATTTTTCACCAGGAACAAGATAACGCACATGTTGCTGTCTGGTATTTACTTTTACTTTATCGGTGTACCAATAAAATTAAGTACTTATCTGTGATCATTCCCATACTGAATCGTTGCTGATCACCATCGTGATCGTCGTTTATCTTTAATGACTACAAAGAAAGGTCAGCCTTTTTATTGACTTTTCAATGTGATTATTATCCTGTTTCGTACTGAATTATGTCTGTACAAATCTTTGTTAATGCGAATATAATATGGGTTTTTATCTCGTGTTAATGAAAGAAAAAGCATCTGAACGATTTTAACGAAGGTTATTTAATTGATACCTGTTAAAGATTATCACTTATGGTTTATCGGAAGCATAAATAAAGGTTTTCATAGTCTCATTATGACGCGGACAAGTGGATATGATAATGGACTTATCAATAAATGACAATAAATATAATATTTTGAAAGCTTCTTCGTTTATTTGCGTATACAGAAAGTAAAAAGAAGATATGATTTTAGTTTTTCGTATACGAATTTCGTTCATATTTGCTTGAATCAAAGACCCTAAAAATCTCAACCGCTGATCAATCAGTGAAGTGACAAATCTCGTTCACCTAATTAAGCCGGTATTTGTAGAAATGCGAACCTTTGGCCTCACGTGCGGAATGTAAAGGGTTTACTGCTAACGACTAGAGTTGCCAGTATTTACCACGTTTGCGGTGGCCACTTGCTCGCCTACTTTCTGTTTGGAAAACTCGTCTCTAACTAGGCCCCCTACGTCGGCAGCACATTTCTAAACACCTACATGGCAAGGTACTACCAGGGTTCGAGTACTTGATTAACTGAGACCTTGCTGGATCATTCAATCGCACGCCATTTAATAATGTAGTGATTTTACATCGTTTTAATAGCCAGTAGTCATCATAGTGAGCGTAGTCGCGACCACACTAAATACAGATTTGCTCGATGGTAACGAATATAAAAATAGAACTTTAAATATTCATGAGTTGTGTGATCTCTATCCTTTTTAGCATTTAAACTAGTGTACTCTAAGTTGGAGCTTTCTGTTGGTATTGTGTGGGACTCGGTACTTACTTCAAAATATACTAAGTACTAACATTATTATTGGTGAATAATCCGGTTAGTCTCTTATGTTTTTCAGTTCTGCCTACTAAGATTCTGCACAGAATTCGGCAAAATGCTCTTATTTATTATATTTTACACGTTTTTTTAATGCTAGGGTTTAGTTGGCTTTGTAATTATCACTGTTATCACGACGATGGAATGTGTCCTTTGTGAAACTGCGCGAAACTTAAGCGACCTTCTTTATTTTTGACCATGCTTACTGCTAAGAAAGAAACTACTGGCACTTTCTTCAAAAACGTATTCAATGCTATTTCCGCAAGAACGCAACGAAACATAAACGATTGCGCAATACTGTTGATACATTACGGATCCTTCGAACATTTTCATTAACGCGCAAAGACAAAAAGACAACTTAGCGAAATCTACAACACGGCGGTGAATTGGTAGAACACAAATAACCTTCCTATTTGATTTGCATTCTCCTGTTTATTGACCCTCAACCGTTGGTGTTGTAAACCAAACGGTTTGCAAACGACTTATCATACGAATTTATCCTACTACTATTATAAAGGCGAAAGTTTGTATGGATGTATGGATGTTTGTTACTCTTTCACGTAAAAACTACTGAATGGATTTGAATGAAACTTTACCACAATATAGCTTATACATCAGAATAACATATAGGCTACAATTTAGGGCTCTGCAGTGCTTACTTAGTTACCGTATTTCTTACTTATTACTAGACTAGACGGGACGAACCTGAAGTCCACGCGAACGGAGTCGCGGGCAAAAGCTAGTTTAAAATATATGATTATCTACTCTGAACCGAACTAGTTGAGTTATACATCTCTGGTCAACGTTTTGGACATTATTTCAATGACGAAAAAACAAAACAGCAGACGTGTTTAAAATGCCGGATTGTGGGCTGCTAACCTTGGTTTTTAGCAACTTACCTACGTATAACGACCTACGCCAACATAATAATTTTTAATCGACACAGCATAGTTTTAAATTAATGACGGATTGGGTGATTTGTTGGGAAATCTTTACACATCTCCATCTTCACACAGCAAACATATATAAATATTCAAGAATAGTACATTATTTTAGATTAGACATAAATTTTATATCCAAACGTTTAATGAATGTGTATTCTATTTTAAATTTACCAATAAACAAACTTCTCGATTTAGATATGGGTTAGCGACTAGTTCAATGCTTCATTCCACTTAAATTAAGACGTTATTTTATTTTATAAATTAAACAGCAATCACTGAAACTGCTTAGCATGTAATTATCAAATAACTTACGATATTATTCTGATACTTATGTGCATTAACAACAAACGTATAAAATATGAACAGTTTTTTTGCTCACTACAATGTTACTTGTAAATCGTGTGTACACTCGGATACTTATGCAAACGTGTATCCGGTATAAACACAATAAAATTAGTGCAAAGCAATATAATGAGCATTCAAGAATTTTTCGCAATGCTAATGTCGAGATTCGCATTGTCCACGGTTGCGAGAGGACTTGACTTGCGTCAAGTAAACGAATACGACACAAAGTATGTTGCAAACCCTCTTAACGTTTTAAACATCAACACTTAACTGAATCACGTGAATTGCAGATCTAAATAGTTTCATACACATACCCGTTACGATTATTACGCCGCTCGTAGCAAGTACTACGAGAGCGTAGCAAAAGTTCTACGAAAACTACGGTATTGTGATTGACAACATTTCGTAGCACGCGTGTGCTTTGATTCTTTGTTTATAGTATGTGTTTTGTGTGTACCATTTTTTAAATTAATTTACTTATTTTAAATACTAGTAATAGATTTTCATTGAATTATCCTGCCTCACAGTTGAGGTAAGGCCTTTGCCCAGCCGTGGGACGTTACTGGCTATCTTTACATCGACCGCCACATAATCAGCGGAGTAATTCATTTGTAAGCACCAATCGGAGCTGCTTGTTAAACTCCAAAACAAAGAAAGTATTCATTGTATCGCGTCAGCACCCGTTGCATGGCACATCGATAAACCCGTTTGTCGCGCGTTTTACTGCGTCTACCTAGATAATTTATCTCCACGTGCATGGTACAGTCTTTTAATATATCTATAACGCGAGGTCGTAGACAATTTGTCTCTAGTGCGTAATGGCTGCATTATGGCTGCCGTTTTTTATACAAGTTTGACAGTTTAGGAAAGTTGGCATAGCGTCAGTTATATCGACATCTTGCGATCGTTTATTACCTATATCTATCTATACCGCGTCGCGCGCGACGCGACAAGCCAACCAAAAGTAATAAATAAGTTAAGTCAACGAAAATTACGCTTAATATATACGTAGTTACAAAATTGAGCAATCTGTGTGTAAATCACTGCCGTGAAGTGCCGTGTACTTTGCAACTGATACTCATTCGAAAATCTAACATTAATAAATGAAAAACTCACGCTATTTTGACGCGAGTGATTAAAACATAGGGAACTTGATCTCATCGGACGTTGATCGTTGACGAATGAAGCGCTATCAGTCACACTTCATGAATAGATAGGCTGTAATGCTATGGTGGATCCACACAGATTGCCGGCTTGACGATAAGCAATTTAAGATTCCTGCTGCCGTGTTGTGTAGACTCAGCATTAGAGGGTGCCTGTTCTTTCCGTGCTAACAATGGTCACGTAGACTGGATCCCAACTCGACTGTAGTCTGTTTGGCCAACAGGAGCTGGAGAGGAACACGAACCAGTCGGAACTGAACACCATAGCTACATACTACTTCGACGGGCAGGGCAAGGCGCTCAGGCCCATGGTGGCGATACTTATGGCGCGGGCCGTCAACTACCATGTCTACGGTGAAAACAGGTAAGTCACTTGTCTTAATAATAAATATCAATTTAGGATATCGACCCCGAGTCCCACTATTGGGGGCTATTGCGGGGCTCGGGGATTGGATATCAGATTGGGATCATTGGATACTGATATCCAATCCAATACTTCTTATTTATTTGTCGTCTTCAATAATAACCACGTCCTTACATTCTTCAGACCCTCACACTCCTCTTATGTCAATCATAATCGTCACCTTCTGCATTCCTCTTTCAAATACAAACGTTCTTCTCCTTTCTCGCTCACTCTCGTTTGCAATCACGTCTTACGTTCCGTTCCACGTCCGTATCCTACATAAAAAAATACTTCAGAATCAGAACACCCTGTCAGCCAAATCCAGCTTCAAATACAATTGATTGTTTGTAAAAAACGACGTGAGATGTTGAATCATACTAACTTTCCATCCGCGACTTTGTAAAAAACTTACATCGACTTTTTATTCCGTTCAGTTAAGGAATGAATATATATTCATTCCCTTAGCATCATCATCATTGACCGCTCAACGTGAATCTTTTAAATAACAAGAGGTCTACTACCAAAAACGAAATCCGTCAATACGATTATCGTTTTTCGGATCCGAAACATTTTTAGTATATAATCCTCATTACGAAATGCTTCGGATCCGCAAAACGATTATAGTTTTGACGGATTTCGTTTTTCGTAGTAGGCCATCAGTTTACAACCGCTCTTTATTGTTATGCGAATTCTATCTGAAATATTTGACCACAAATCATTTTGGTGCTTGAATTTTAGGCAGATTTACAGAGTTTTAAAGTCACGGTGTATATGGGAAGCCCGTTTTTGCACGGATGAATCTGCGAAGTACCGCTTGTTGTATTTGGGTGTTACCTATTCACGGACTTACAGAACTTGATTTTATTCTAATAATAACCTGGTAGCCATATACCGCATCCGGCTCGTCCTAGCAAATTTACGTGAGGTCATTAACATTATATTAATCAGTACTTTTGTTTAGTTAGATATTTACTGATCAATGAAATTCCAATCTTTATACGAAATGAAAATATTGTTTTAATTTATAAATAGTTTAAGTTAAACTATTTTAATCATTGTCAAATTTTTTTACGTTTGCAAACCCATAGTTAGATGTGTTAAACACGATGAAAACAAATGCTGGTATTCGGACAATTAGGTGATGAACTAGCAACTATAAGTAGTCAGGTACAACGGGGTCATTTTGTGGTCTAACACAGTTGAACAAGGTCAAACTAAATATTATATTGACTTAAATTTCACAGCTATAAGCACATAGTTACAATGTAGGAAATTTTAAATAGATTTATAAGTTTATTCTCCTTGAACATGAATTTCATTACATAGGCGCACTACATTCAAAATTCAACTTTTGCGCAGTAAACCGAAGGTTTTTACTGCATTTTTTTATTATGTAAAGTAATTTTATTATAGAACATTTTTATTTACTTCCGAGGGGCAAGTTGAATATTAGCAAGTCCAATTAGGTAGTTCCTGTGATATAATAATATTAACATCTAAAGATAATACTAAAATAATCGGCTGTTGGAATATAAAACTACCTAAAACTATTTTCAAGAATTGTTATTCCTAATGAAGAGAATTGGCGTCACACTTGTTCTTACATTAATAGCCAGCGTATATTAGTTAACATGCGCCGGCTTGCCCAACTGTTTTCATTTAGCAATATGATTGCGGTCAACATAGTTCAATGTCTTCTTTGGGAATTCTAAAGATATTGCGTATTTCTTTATTTTTAAAATTGACAGACATTTCATGATTTTTATTAAATTATCATAGTAAAAGTAAAGTTAGCCTGTAAGCATCCCACTGCTGGGCAAAAGCCTTATCTCAAATGTGAGGTAGTATAAGCCATACTCTACCACGCGGGCTCAGTGCGGATTGGCGGAGGGACCAACTGCTTAACGTGCCTTCCGAAGCACGGAGATGCTCGTGATATACGCCACTTATATGGTCGGAATGGTCACCCATCCAAACACCGATCGCGCCGTAAGTTGCTTAACTTCGGCATTACTACCAAAGCGCTGCCACCACTGCGCTACGAGCACCTATCATAATAGTGCACTTTAACTAAAAGTAGAAGCGTCCATTATATTTAACCGTGAGACACGAGCATTTTTCAATACTTTTGAATGAAATGTTGTTGAGACAATGCAATCTTGTATTCTTACACAGATGCAATTTGAAGCTTTTTCCTTATAAGCTCTTCAGACTGTCTCAGATTCCTTAGGACAATTGTAAAAACCCTATTGCTCCCGATATGTACATTTGTATAATCAGCGTTTTTATTTCAATACATGAATAGCAAATTGTCCATTGAAGAGTATGTTCACGCACCTCGTGTGATTCGCCGCTGACTGCTCTTTACATGTTGAGAATATTTAAAGTAAATGCGATAAGTGCGTTACGATATGACCGGTGCGAACAGAATTATTTATAAATGAATTATCTACCTTGCATACTAAATATACCCTTGAAAATATAACTATTTAGCAACATAATAAAGATCTGATGTTTATCCTCGATGAGCTTTTAGCCGTCAAATAACATTAAAAGTCGCGAATTCGTTGTTCGTCGTCATTGTCAATTCAATACAAACTAACAATAACACGCGTCCTTATCCTTTGTCTATATAAGTAGGTACCTATCATTAGGAAAGTAATAAAATTATAAAATCTCTTTTATGTTATCCCTCGATGAGCTTTTAGACATCAAATAACATGAAAAGTCGCTGTTTAGCTATTATTAATTGTAGATAACCATAATATAAAACACGTGTTATCCTTTGTCTAACTAAATTGTAATCTTTAGGAATAATAATAAAATTATGATTGTATCTTTATATGCTACGAGCATAAGCTTTATTTTCTAGTTATACAAAATGTTACAGAAGCCTCACTCTGCATTTCTTATAAAAAGTATTATTCCAGTTTCAGTTTTGTTACATAGTGATGTGTTGTAATGTAACAACCTGGCTTATTATGTGCTGTTAGCGGTTACATGAGCGAACATTATGGCACTCCACCTATCCAACCTGAACCACCTTTGTGTTATACCTAATCACACAAAGCATATGTGAGATATACACTCATTTACCAGCATATTTAACTGTATGTACCTCGTGTGTTCATAAGTTTTGAGACAAACTTGGTAGTTAAAAAAATAAATTAAATATTACTGGCTGCTATTTAATTCTTTTTCCAATTTTGAATTTGGAATGTTTACTTTTAATACCTTTGACTTTCAAATTTATTTCTGTCAATTTTATCGTGATGGAGGGGACTAAAGGATTGCGTGCGACCGTGATATCGCTATTTAAGGCGGGAAAAAAACCAATGGAGATTTTCCGTGAGGTGAAAACTTTTGGCGTAAGCCGTAACTTCGTGTATTACACTATCAAACGATACAATGAGACAAGTTCCTTGCAAGATCGCCAAAGGAGTGGTCGGCCACGCTCTGTAAGACGCCTGCGAACATCAAAATCATCCGAGAGCGACTTCGCCGAAATCCATGTCGCACTCAGAAAAAAATTGCTCTGCAGACTAAAATTTCGCGCGTTTCAGTCAACAGAATACTGAAATATGATCTTAAGGTAAAGGCGTATAGCCGTATAAAAGTTCACTTTTTAAACGATCGGCTTCGTAAATTGCGACGCGAACGTTGTCCATTACTGCTTAGGAGACACGATGCGAGGAAGATACTGTTCACCGATGAGAAATTTTTTTAATGTCGAAGAAAAGTTCAACCGACAAAACAATAAAGTCTATGCCAAAAGTAGCAAGGATGTCCTAGCTTCAGCACGGAATGTCTCGCGTACTCATCATCCGGCAAGTGTGATGGTATGGTGGGGAGTTTGTATGAAGGTGTCACTCCGCTCCATTTCTGTCAACAAGGCGTCAAAGTGAAAGCCAAGAATTATCAAAATGACATCTTAGAGCCTGTTGTGAAACCCCTATCTCATACTTTATTTAACAACAAATTTTGGGTTTTCCAGCAAGACTCAGCACCATCCCATAAAGCAAAAACCACCCAAGCTTGGTTGAGGGAAAATGTGCCGGCTTCATCGCGGCGAACGAATGGCCCTCCTCCAGCCCCGACCTCAACCCGCTGGATTATTCTCTATGGACTGAGTTAGAGCTCAGGGCCTGCCAGAAGTCCCACCCAAACTTGGAGTCACTGAAGCGAGCTCTTGTTCGAGAAGCAAAGCGAATTCCGCTAGAAAAGATTCGTGCCGCCATTGATGATTGGCCAAATCGTCTAAGGGCCTGTATTAAAAACAAGGGTGGACATTTTGAATAAAAGATATATTTTATTGTTGATTATTATCTACTAAGTGTTCACTGTAAATTTTAGAAATATAAGTTAATTATTTAAAAAGTCATGCCTCTTTTTTTTCGTCTCAAAACTTATGAACACACGAGGTAGATAATCCACGAATCTCTACAGCCACCCTTTATTGTACTTGTACAATGATCATGCCAGACGCTCATTTCTCAAAAAAATTAAACTTATGTGACGTGACCGCAGAATCAATTAGCAACTAAAAACTAAAATTTTATGAAGTGTGCTACCTTGATTGGCTAGTTTTGTAGTTCTGCTATATTAAATCACTATTTCTCTTGTTGTTATAGTGGGAAAGACTGAAGGTGAAGGAATAATGGTAATTCATTCGCAGTAACATTTTGTTACATTATGGTGCGGTATAATATGCGTATTTTGTAAGAATTTTATCCTGTAATCAATATTTGAGTTGACTGAACCAGTTTCGTGGTGATATGATAGCAATTTTAATATTGATACTTGATCATATTTAGCTTTCGATAAGTAGCGAATACTAGATAATGTAACGGTGTGGCACCCACTATACTACTGTAGTTATTCATCGCCGCTGCGTATCGTCTGATAGATAACCAAATATGAAAGTCTAGATTTTAGCTAGATGTTATCTCAAGGATTTTTGAATAAAGGAGATAACGTACCGTTAATATTACGAAATATTTTGGTGAGAAGTTACCAACTTATTGTCTTGCTATAGAGCGGCTAGTTTTACATTAAGAAGAACGTATAGCAGTTAATTCTTTGATATTAAAATGGCAGTATTAAGAACACGCCATATTAATTGATTGATTATTCATTCACATTGGTTTATATAGGTGATATATACGCATATTAATAATCCTTCGCATTTTTTTACCAAATCTTCGACATGCGAATAGCAGGCATATTATCAAAACAAAAAACTAGCGTTTTCACAAGCCAATTATAGAAAAGAAAAACCGTAGGAAAATCTCAGACTAACATCTACGTCTAGACCGGAGGCAGGGAATCCCACCCGTGAGCACATAATTGCCAATCAAATTAGCACCTAAAATCAGTGACGTAAGTGTGTTTTTCATTTGTACAGTGCACTGCTGCCTTCGCAGCGGCAAGTGGCGATGATCAGCGAGATGATCCACTCGGCGTCGCTGATCCACGATGACGTCATCGACCAGAGCGACTTCAGACGCGGGAAACCTTCGGTCAACGTGCTCTGGAATCACAAGAAGGTAAATTCATTATTACTTTATTTTATCACACACTGTTTCAAATTAACGCTATGTTTAAATAATTCCTTCGTTGAACTGCCTCATATAGGTGAGGTAATTTGAAGTTTTGTTCTGCTGAAGAATAAGCTATTGCCTGAATCCAGAAATGTTATATTTAAATTAAATATTCTTGCTCATAACCACAGCAAAGCTCTATTATAGAGTTTTATAAAAGCTCCATATAGTTTTATTGATGAATCGATGATGTGCAAATAATGCAAATGTTCTTATAACGTAGTTTAAACACGTAGGTGTCTCAGCATACCTCAGAGTAAGATTCAGCTGTTATTGTGATTCTAAAGCCACCATCTTATAGAATATGAATATAAGGGCTCCGCGTGATTGCTTATATCATCGATGACAGTATTTGACAGAGATCTATGCAGATTGCAATACATAAAACGTGCAAGAAATCGTTAACGATAGACTATAGCTGTCTACTATTGACATAAAAAATTCTTATGCATTAATGATCACTCTGAACGTTCAATATACTACTAACATGAAATTTAAGATGTAGAAATATAAAGCGCTTGGTATGATAGCGCGATTCATCGATCGGTTCAAGCTATGTCTGAAAATAGTCTGAATAGGTACTTATGAAGTAGACAATTTTTTTGCAAAAGTTCGAGAAAGAGCTGTCAATCGGTCGAAATCAATAAAATTCGTCCTATCTGGTTTCAAGGCTACCTTAAGTTAACCCGGATTACAATAACATCTTCTTCATTAGGAAATTCCGGTCGTATCATGATTTGAATAAATAACTAGTATATTTTGGTGCGGCACACTTGTCGTTTCGTTCGATAGTCAAAACTCGTGCGTCCTTTTTATTTGTTTTTCGATGTCATCTCAATGGGTCGACAGTCGTTGTCGTGCTTTGTTGACTATTGATTTGAAAAGGTTTTTTACTGGTACCTATCGAAGACAGAAATAGATCGTTACTGGAATTGACCGAATATTTGATACTTATGCGTCTAGCGTCATCAATAACACGTATAGAATACGAAGTCCATAATAGCTTATTAGGAATGGCATAACAGGTCGTTCAAATAAATTTCATCGCTTGTTGCTATTGATGGAATGGCCCAGGGACATTGGAATTTCGTAGAGCTGTATTCAAATATCTATCTACAGTGAGATTAATGAGTTTATGCAAAGTATTTCGATAGTTCAAAATTAAAGTGTCAATCACTGAATTAAATTCAATGAGTACATAATAAATGTAGGTGATCATGTTCAGTTACCGTACAAGTAGAGCAAAATATATCAGTGGTACATAATTGAAAAATATACAACAAAAGATGGTTTAAGTGAAAAAGTAATTACATTTTCAATTGTGTTCGCGGTCTGCGGCGGATGTGAGAAAAGTAGGTTAAGATCACGCCATTCAAGACGGGCTTCCAACGAAACGCGCGAACTCTCGAGCTAATCGTACAATTGTTACAATTTCTCACTGGTTTTACGATGACGAGATACTTTATTTTAACCTTAACATACTTAGAGTGGTAGGTAAAATAGCTACGACCAACAAATATGAAAAAGATCTCATAAGCATGTGTCTGTTTGATTTCAAGTAAGTTTCTATAGACTGTAAACTGTCGTCTATCAATTCAGTTCTATAAATTAGTAGGCGTCAAATAACCCTAATTAATCTCTACCCAAACATCCACTTTAAAATCTATTATTGTATTTTAGCAATATTAGTTGAAACTTACCCATTTGCTGTACAAATATTAGTTTTTGCGGAGCTCTGCTAGCATATTCAATTTCGCTTTCATCTCCCATAGAAAGCCAATTTTGCTATGACCTCCTTGCCGGTATCACTTTTACTTGCCCGATGACGGTTATAAACGTGCTTTAAAATTTGACGTCTCATGAAATTTTACTTTTTCTGTTGATTACCTACACGACAAAAAAGCGCACAATAACAACATATTGTAAGCGTAATTGTGAATTTGTTCCGTAAGTTATCTGATAATTTCTTTGTTATTGTGAAGAGAAAAGAGGCGCATCAAATGGGTCATCGAGTCAAGCGCAGGTTATTGGCCTAAAAATGAGAAAGAGTAAATAAAATCTGTGGTAAGTAGTGCGCGGCGTCATCGCTTCGTTGGCGGGGTTACGGCGTTTGTAGACTTGCATTATTGACATTTGCTTTCCTTTCTCTCGCCGGCCGAAGGAGCGGGACAGGTGGACGGTAGTCGGATACATGCAGGGTTGCTAACTTTTTTTTTATACAAAATAAAATATGTGCTAAAGATTAGAAATGAAAAAATAAAAAGAGTGTATTAAAATTTATTTTTCTTGGTTTTTAATTGATTAAAAAGGAGGTTATCATTTCAAACTGTATGTTTGTGTTTGTCGCACTACTTTGGACTTGTCGATGTTGTGTATTTTATTATAGCTTTTTAAACCCCATGTAAATGCATAGTGCGCCTAAAACAAAGTGTCGCCCGAAACACCAGATACCAGTGATGCTTGCTGAAAACAGTATTTTATTAACTTTCTTTATGTTCAACAGTAAAAGGTATTATGTAGTGTAAAAATCAAACCAAAATCAAAAACAAAATTTAAAAAATCATTCAAATCGAGTTTTATATTGAGCGGAGAAAACATGTAAAACTTTACCCGCATCATTCTTCCAATGGATTACAATCCTAAAATCTTCAAACTTCAATAGGCTTGTTAATGTGACGGTGGCCGAGTAGTATAGGCATACGCCCAGATAGCGTAAGACACGGGGTTCGATTTCTCGTCTGTCACAAAGTCACGGTTGCTTTTTACAAGTGCAATTTATAGTAAATGTTCTTCTTTATAGTCATCTTCAAAGTACTGAAATCTAAAAAAAAGAGTGAACAAGCTTCTTCTGGGTGAGCTCACTCCGTCGTCGTCTCTGTCGATGCCGCGTCTTGTTTAGTCTGGAGACAAGAGCGAACCCATTTCATATAAACATAACAAAAATACATTTTTACAACATATTTGGCAACCCTATACCTACATACGTAGTAGTGGAGAGTGCCGGCCAGTCTGACGCGCCTCGCATTGCGAGAGGCCGAAAGCTGGCGACCCTAGGTGAAAGTGCCGCAGCCTCACACCCAACAATTTTGATACCAACTCGTTTTCGACCCAGCACTGTTGGCGGCAACATACGAAATATCTACGCGATGACGCGTGGACATTAACGTCGCTTATATTTTTATTAAAGACCTATAATTTGAATAATGGTTGCTATTATAGGGGTTTTTAATATTAAGCTCATTTGCCACGCTTAAATGATGTTAGATGCGCGTCCCTAGCTTTAAATCAAAATGACAATCTCAGTAATCGTCACAAGCATTTTTATTTTTTAGGTCTAACTGTTCAATGTCGGACCAGAAGGCGTCGCGCCCGACGCGAGTCGAGTAAACAGAAGCTAGGTATCAATAACATATAAGACACGACCATTGTGCAATAGTCCCTCTAAATGAATATGTTTGCTAAATACATTATGGCTAGTAGTTTGGTCAAGGCGTTTTTCGTAAGTATTGTCATACTCACCTCGTAGCGCGTCGTCTGTAATATTTACAAATACTCCTATTTCATTGGAATGTAAGTAATTCCTATGCATGTGATGAATTGTCTGCATTAAAAGCTATGTCATGCTGATTGAATGATTTGAAAGCCCGTTGATTGTCGAAGGGTTTTTCGAACGTCGTCATCAATGTTTGAATATCTTATTAGCACAACTAGTAAGCGCAACACGTTACTCTCGTCCTTCACAAATGAGTATGTCTATGTCCTGCAATTACACCTTCCGGAGGAGCTGCGTTGTATCTAATGTATTATATCTTTAGTTCGGAACGCTGCGTGAATCAATAACGCGGCTCGCGCATATTTTGAACGTTCGCCTTTATTCCGACAGAAGCGAGGTTAGCTCTCAGAGTCTCGAATGTTGAGCAATTTGGGTCGTGGTGACCTTTGACTTATAAGATTTTCTATTTTTCTGCAGCATTAAATTTATTTCTTACAAAAATTTTATACGACCAACATCAAAACGTTTTCTAGAGTTTCCTTCGCGTTCTGTATTATTAGTCCTTGTTAGATGGTTTTTACTAATTAGTAGGTAAACAGTGGTTCAGAATATTCTCATTACGGATGTTAATACTTGGTAATATGGCAGCCAAACGGCATATATTGAATTATGCTCGCACGTGCCGTATTTGGATTATGTCATTCAAACATACCAAATGGTGGTATGTGTTTGTTAAAGCGATTTTCGCACTGCCTTATTCGAGTTATCTCTGTGTACACTATTCCCGCTTCAAGGCGCGTCTATTTGACATAGGCATATCAAAACCGGCACATTACGTGTGTTGCTTTATTTACTTGTTATGTAATACGTTAATTAATTGATAATTAAGTTCAATTTATAATTAAAATTCTCAACGCAACAATATGCTCTGTAGAGCTTCTTAATATTGAAACGCATAAACTTAAAAAGTATAGTGTACTTATAATACAAACGATGAATAATTACAAAAGATATTAGGTCGTCAACCTTTCGGCTTCACTCATTTGAATGTATGTTCTAAATTAAAGAGTTTCAGTTACCGGCACAATAGGCAAGGCTGATCGAAAACATGCGAAAAACACGTCAGCGGCGTATTGCAGATTCCTATCGTAACTTGACCATTGTTCAGAATATGTCTCGTTCCTTATTGTTCAACCGTCTGCACTATGCTTTGAAATAGCGAGTTTAAATGAGGTCCAAATGCGTGGGTGGAATCGTTAAAATAAATACCTCATAATAATTTGCACGTACCATAATAATACTTGCTTTAAAAATACATATTCAAAAAAATATGCAGTAAGAATAAAATAAAAATGCAGCATGGCTTCTGCTTTGGCATTTTCATCATCCGTCATAAAATATAATAAGTCTTCGTTACAAATCATAAATCCTATTTAATGTCTCCCACGATGAATCTCGAAGAAGGCTATTTCGTGACATTGAACTGGTTGAATGTAAAATCAACTGTTTCACAATTGATGTCGCTCTAGTAAAAGTTGTTGTTTTAAGCTGCTGCTTATGTTCTTACAAGGACTTCATACGTTATTTTGACCGCTCTGGAAATCCGTCAACTTGTACGTATTGACAGATTTCGTTTTTCATATTAGGCCTCCTGCTGAAGCAAAAGCTTTACTGTTGCTGTTTCTGTAATGCCCTTTGTGCTTTTAAAGTTATTTTCTGTTAAAATGACACAATGACGACAGTCGTGCTTTTTTCTTGTATAAATGTTGACGTAACTTATATCGAGTATGTATCTGGTACCAGTCTTTATAAAATTCGACGGATATCCGTATGCAACGAAATTCAGTTACATAATCATACAGCTGCGTATCTTGTCGGCATTTGCTTTGTGTAAGAACTCGCCGCAGACGATTGAATAAAATAACTATTATCGGAAGGAGAACTAGGTCTGCGGATATTAGTTTACATTTTAATCAGACGAGTTTCATTCGCACGGGGGAACTTAGATAACCTAGAAGTCGGGCATATGTAATCATGTTGCTTTTTAATGCTATTCCTTAAAATATTCTTAAAGCTTCTTCTTGAAGTGGTAGCTGGTATCAGACAGGCTGTTACCACGATTTTGTATTTATAAAGTTTAAAAATGTAGGATAAACACTTAATGACCCGACGTAGACGTAACAGTAATAGTTTAAATATACCTTCCGAAGACAAGAATCAAAAACCATTGAAATCGAAATTTTATTTCGGCCCTTGATTTTATTTGTATCAAGGGCCGAAATAAAATGTCCTACCTCGTCGTTAGCCACACTTCTTGTTAAGCCTTCCTGTAAGATATAAGGACGCTATAGTCGCAGCCCGGTGATACTCGTAGCTTTCACCGTCACTCGCAGTGCGTTAACACCACATCTCATCTGTCATGTCATAGAGCCGATACCAATTTACTCACATGTGACGAGGTTGTTGAACTTTGCGGAGTCTTACGAAAAGATCTCGTTTTTTTGCTCCTCTACATTAATTGATTATGCAATTACTTTCTAACGTATTCGCCGAACGTCTTTTAAGCAAATTCTTTTTGATATCTGGAAGTCTGATGCACTGACCAGCAATTCAGAATTGAATATAAATCTTAGATGTATTATAAAAAAAGTTCAAATTCTAATTCAGACGTAAAAATGCAAGAGCCAGGATGTCCCATTCAATCCTAAAGCGTTATCAATTCCAATTTTGTGTTAAAACAAGTCATCTGTAGTTATCTTCGGGTATATTAATGAACGCAACCGGATAACCAGAGGAAAAGATCGAGTGAACAACCAAACACCTCGACTTTCTCTTCGGCTCGATTTTTTCTTATTAGGGCCTTGACCGCGATCTCTGAAGGATGCTGTACTTGTGCCGCCAATGAACCTATATTAATTTAAAACCTCTAAATTGAAGCTCTTACCCGTCCCGAGTTGCGTCGACTTTGATTGAATTACAGTGTTTTATCCTACTATATACTATTATAAAGGCGAAAGTTTGTATGGATGTATGGATGTTTGTTACTCTTTCACGTAAAAACTACTGAATGGATTTGAATGAAACTTTACCACAATATAGCTTATACATCAGAATAACATATAGGCTACAATTTTTGAGGTTTCTAATGTGAGGTCGTAAAAAAACACATTTTTTGCGCTACTAGACGGGACGAACCTGAAGTCCACGCGAACGAAGTCGCGGGCAAAAGCTAGTCATCAATAAATCACAAGTGATAGCCTCATATCTGACCACCATTATTTACCGTATGCTTTAAGAGAAAAAATACTTTTCACTATTGGTAATATCAACCTTATTAATATATCAGTATTTTTATGAGTATCAATGATTACATTGTGCATCGGTGTAGATAAATATCTTAACCCGATACGCCTGTACTTGCCATTTAAATTACTGAAATAAAATGTCATGAACTCACAACCGATATCGAGATGCCATAAAAAGATCTTCAGACGGGAAGCGTCGCATTTCTTGTGTACCATACATGTAAATTGTAGGTATTGTACGGAAGAAAGAGCTCGTAATTAAGGTAATAACTCTTTTGAAAGATCTGGTCGTTGACTTTTTCCAATAAGAAAACGCGGCGTTTATTTATTCGCAGCAATAAATATAGAGTCCGTGTTAATTTTTAATTTAATGGTGGTCTTGGGGTGTGAACGATAATTATCAACTTGACCTTTTGTCGAGTGCACTTCGGCCACCTGTCCCGTGCGCCTACGCTGCAAGTTGCCCAAAGATTGGTGCAGATTTATAATTTAACGATCAAGGCTGTATAAAGCTTAACCCTTCACTTCTTTAAAGACTAAGACTCAACATCCAACAAAATGTCTAAAAGTACTCGGTGTTATAATAACAGTACTTATTCTGTTGCGCTGGCATCGCAAGAAATATTTGATCACAACCTATGTTTCTTTGTGAGCGCACGTTGATGTCTAATGCAAGGGACTGGTAGTCTGTAGTTTCGTAGCGTCGTAGTTAATATATTTAAAAGCTTCGATTTTTTGTGGTTGGTCTGACTATGACTATTAAAGATTTGTTTAGAGAGTATAAATCGTGAATAGTAGTCGAGAGTTTTAATTATAAACATTTGCGATTCAGACAGACGGCACTCTTGTGTTTGCTCACAAATGTATGAATGAAAGCTATTACTTTCTATTGATGGTTCATTGTATGACAAAGTTCCGATGAAAGCAAAACGTATAACACTTTCCTCGAACGACCCACCGCTGCGAGTATTTGATAAAAGTGTGTAGTAAAAACTGGTCTCTGTAACTGTATTAAGCGGGGCGGGAGGGGATGTGGGTCAGACATATTAACAGCCTCTGGCATTCCACCTGCAACCTTGTTCCTAAGCACACCCACTGGCCCTTGCGATCAATGGTACAACCCGAATATTAAGATGATTACGGTCAAACTTTAAAAAAAATCTTTAAAGTTTCGTAAAGGGATAAAAAAGTTATATGACCCTTTGACGGCCAATAACTTTTGGACTTTGAGTTTTATGTTTCAAAATAGTATCTTACAAGTATTCTTAACTTCAGAATATAAAAAAAATATTTACAATGTGAACAACGCACACGCTTTGTCTAACGCAATTCGTGAAAAAACTTCGTCCTCAGTCGAAAGCAAAAATATGCTGTCACTTTCGCGTGACACGCATACAACCCGTTGAAAACGGTCAGATAAAAACCCGCCGATATTTGTTCCGTGGGAAGTGGGATATGTTCTCGTGGACCGGACACTACAGACGGTACATAAGTAGAAATTATGCTTACTAAAAAGTATTATGTATCACTTTCATTAGGTACGTACTTTACGATCGTTTTACACCTTTTGTACAGCTGAAAAATGACTCTATATGTGCAGATTGAAGATGGAGCTTTCTTTCAAGTACAAAACAAAAAAATTTACAACTTGCCTACTATTATTTCTTCCCACGAGAAATTCCTATGTGTCTTATTCTCGACATTGAAAAGACTCTTGTTGATATTTTTCGGCAAAAACATACTTCTGCACAAAATTCCTGACCAAAAAAGCTTATTGAAAACTATTTTACGAATTGACTGATGCTGAATGATGACAAACATCTTGAATCTGTCTATGAATGAGATGTTTCGTCAGTCCGCATTAAGTTATTGAGCTTATTGACATTTGAGTACGCGAGGGATTGTAGCTATTAGCTGGAGCCTTGAGACTCCATGTCAAGGCCGCGCGCTCATCTTCATCGTTGCGAGGTGTGGTTCGTGTGTGTGCACCGCGGAACTTGCAAATATGTACTACTAATCGTGACATGTGTAAACGTTGCTTAACAACTCGAAACGGGCAAGTGTTGTCACTGGCTGAGTCGCCAGTAATGGCTTGCTTTTATCTCGATGAAGACCGTTGATATTTTGGTCTCTCCATGAAAATCAGACTAACGTAAAAATTTAACGTACTGAATTCGAAAAGGAGTCACTTGACGCTTGGGTATTAATAAATATTAAATGAGTTTGTTGTGGTTTCAGCACGTATACTCGTTGTTGTATCGTGCTGTGTATACCTGAAAAGTAATAAGGACAATCTGTCGATGTAACTTATTAATTAGGCATAGTACACACGCATCGGTTACGCGAGAACCGGTGTTCTACCGGCGCACGCGCCGTCCCTAGCAGGTGTGTCGAAACGATGGCTCGCTCGGCCACTAATCGTCACTAGATACCCCGGGTTTCGCAACTACCGGACCTTCCACTCACTCGATACGAAACGTTCGATAGATCGCAATCCGACGGGTATCGATCATATTAAATTCGTGGTTTGTTGACCGTTTTGGAATTGCTGAAGGAAATTGCGCTTACTCGATGCCAAATACTAAATGTCTTTATTCCTGTATGTTGGTAGCGTCTACTAGGTAAAGGTATTCATTCTGATATCTTTACGGCCTGTTTCACAATTGTGTACTTAATTTTGGTTAGCTTTTATCTGTCCCTCATACGAAATGACGTTCCAGATATTAATTTAAATAAATATATATTAATTCAATAATGCGCATACTTATAAATTACTCTTTTGTTGTAAGTGTTCGTCGCGACAGTTGCGTCAGTGTAAGTTTACCTGCGTTAAATAGCTTTTATTTTAACAACTTAATTTGTTAAATTGCCCACGTATTATACGTGTGTGAATAATTGTGAAATTTCGGAAAATGACATTAAACACACCGGTTGCTCAAAGTGGGCCGGTAAATAAACGACACATAAACCACACCTAATTAACATATTTTTAAGCAATTCAAAACCAAAATGATGTCAAAAGTAATTTAATACAATCGCAGCATAATTTCTTTGAAATAAATTACTTATAATAGTAACGAATCATAAATTTTGAATGCCACATAGTTTTTGCAGTTATTTTATCAAGTATAAATTTTGAATGCCACATAGTTTTTGTGCAGTTATTTTATTTGTACCTGCAAACTAAGCACCGATCGGAGAGTTTGATATGAATATTAAGTTTTTTACATGTCTACGATTAGAAATGTCAACATAGAGTTAGAACGAAGCTCAAGGGTAACTGCTTAGCAATAGCCAAAGTAGTAAGCAGTAGACCAAGAAATCGACATAATATTATATGCACATATTGTCAAACACAAAACTATCGCAATATTTGGACACACATGAACATAACATAGTTATCTAATAGTTTGTATTATTGGTATCCAAATTCATAATGAATTTCATAGCATAATGAACTCTACCATATATTTATAAATTTTTTCTACTCTACTCACGAATGCATTGTCGAAGTCATCACATGTAAAGAGATGCATGATTTCATTGATAAATTTTTGATTGAAATATTTTTGGTTCTATTTAGAATTGCTGACAAACTAGACTTATTAATGTTATGAATCCTAATTGCATTTACATACAAATAAAAATTTAAACTAAAATATACATTTATGAAATAATATATACAACTTATAAATAGTATAAACAACCAAAATATGTATAAAAGAAAATGTATAAAAGAAGGAATATAAAAAAAAAACCTATAAAATGTACCTTGTGGTAAGATGCCCAAAATGCTGACAGCATTACCTCGCTGAATGGCCATGCTTATTCTCTGTGCAAGGTAGCTGCCAGATCTTGGGTCACCACTGACGTCAGCTAGCCGCTTAGCAATTTGCCTGTGCAAAGAGATAGCGTTGGGACCTCACGAACCTAATGTTTCGACTCCAAACGGTACAAAATGATACCGGGAGTCGATGAGGCTGTATTTTTTAGTCTTATTATTTTCTGCGCTTGTCGCAGCCAAACCAGCACTAAGGCTTGTACTTAGTAGATGGCTGCCAATTTAGAAATATTTCATATATCATGTAACTCTGTCTTTCTCTCCTTAAATGACCGGAATTATCCACCTGCAATGAAGTGGTTGATTTCTGAAATTGATGCGGTTGAAGGATAAGGGGGTTCTCAAGGCCAGCCGTAACATCCCGCCATTCACCTTCCGTGCTGCGCGCCGTCGCGCTGCGGCACCGGGCTGCCTGCCCCCACTGTCAAGGCTGCCTTGCAACACCACTCCGGCGCACACAGCCGCTTGGACATCTAGCCGCACCAGTCTGCCTTATGAAAACAATGTCGCAACTCTGATACCGACCTTCGACCGACCACTATTCCTCAATTAAAAAGTCAATAGCGCACCATCGCGTATAATTTACGATGAAATATTATTCACATCGCTCAACATTCCGTAGACTCAGTTATTCCCCTCATTAAGAGGGATACGGCCGTAAAAGCACAATCGACTTTTTAACTGTCTACGTCCTTAAATTATTTCTTTCCAATCCGGTCTGTGATCATCCGGGGTGATTGACATGGCTGCCTTGAAAATTTAATGTCCGCCCATTCGTCATGATCCCATACAATTCGACTTAACATGCTTCTATAGAAAAATGAATATTTATGTTGTCGTCTTCTGTTCGGAAACCTGTAAGCTTAGTGATTCCAACCTGGTGCAAACTTGCATTACAATGTATAGGTGTAATGAATTACAGAATAGAAACCACAACGCATTCAGAATTAAGTTGGCGTGAAATCGTAGAGATTTTTCTGGTAAATTATTCATGTGGCTCACGTTGGGCTGACTTTCGACGCGTTCATGTGAAAGCCTTTCACTCTTATTATGGTAGTTGCATCTTTTCTTGATATAAACAGTATTTACCATTACATTATCAAAATATTATATACCTCTTCGCAGTCTGTTGGCATTAGGCACGACCACATTCGCCCAAGATTCCGTGGTAGCTTCGCATCATACGAGTAGTACAAAAACGATAAGGCTGTCTCAGATTTAAGTGTACATTGAGTGTAGGTTAGCAGAGTATTGCGAGCGATGAATTTTGTTTCTATTTTGATTGTAAATGTGGAATTCAATCGGCTACTTAGGCAGCTGGCAGCAAGCGCGTGCGTGTAGCGGATGCGTTTTTAGTCCGGCTCGCCGACGGCGGAAAGTGTGTTAATGCGTGCGCGATTTGCGCAACCAACCGCATACGATATGCGCCGCCACCGCCCGCTCCCGTACACGATCCCGTTGCTTGGACACATCAGCCTTATTACTCTAACAATCGATGAGTATTAAACAAATTGGACGATCGTTAAACCGCAGTGTTTAAAGCCGCTTAACGTCACGTAACGAGAAGCAAACTGCTTCTTGCCTGCCCATTCAATATAAACGAGGTCTTTAAATATGCTTGAGAATTCCGTGTAACATAGAGCCGGTTAAGTTAAATAGGACTAATGATATTTGGTGTTTGTTTGACAAACATAGTTCGTGTCCGGCGCGATATTAGTTTAGTGTGTCATCCGAAACGGACCCTGCCCGGATGCCTCCCAGCTCGCGTCTCGCGGAGATACTCGTCGCGTCACCACCGCCGGCCGCTTTCACATTCTGTTAACTCGCCTTGCGCCCAGAAAGGTCATACTTCGTTACGCCGCAGCCCACGAAGGGTAATCGACGGAAATCTGATTACAATTTTGATTTCAAATTCCTATCTAATATTTCAAAATTGTATTTATCAGTGGGCACTGTAGGTGCAGAAGGTTCCGTCTTAGATTTCCTTGCGGATAATGAATTTTGTATATTTTGATAAAAAATATAGTTCTCAATAACTGCTTCAAAAATTAAGCAACACCTGCTATGAAATCAACATGAGTAAGGTGAAATTTTGTCCTAATGCGTTTTTGCTTGCGTACTTGCTCATTTATTCTAATTAAATGGGTGATTCACAGCTTTTACTTCCATTTAAACATAAAGACGTCAAATAATGGTACGCTGACAAGATTTGCACGATTAATTTGTGCTAAAAGTATTTACCCAATTTGCACTTAATTTCCTGAAGAGCCATTATGCATTAACTGCGTTTTTATGGCTCTTTTGTATGTAAATGCATCTAAGTGTGGGTATCATTGTCAAAAAAGTTGTCTCTTTACTTCACTGTTTCTTAAAAAATATTATGCATATTGAATGTTCGTCCTTGTTGCAGTTGTACCACCGTTCACTATGTTACTCGTAGCTAAAGTATAATAAATGTACAATTAGTTTTACAAAAAACTAAAGTAGATTCTACTGGTTTAATTATAGGTTTCCATTGGCTGTTTGGCATTATCAGCTACAAGCATTTCCTGTCCCTGTTATGTATTGGCAATATGTAGGTGAATCGAAGCCGGTTGCTGGATGTAGGCTAACAAGTGTCCATCGTCCACCGATTGTTAATGAGCGGCGCGTCATCGTTCCCGGAGCGGGCCTTGACTAGGCCATGTTCACACGAAACGCAGAATAAATACGCTTTGGTAGTCTCGTTTTGATATTTGGCCAACAAGAAACAAAGAAACACACCAATTGATGATTTAACATAGAGATAATCCGGTACCGTGCGATTAGACCGTTAATAGCCACGTCGCACGTAAACATGACTCCTGGTTTATGACGGTTGTTGAGTGGGCAGTTCCATGGGGAGATAAACGCCCGGTGGGAAGACCCCAAATGTGATGAAGTGATGACATCAAGAGAGAATCTGGATAGATGTGGATACAGGTGGCTCACGATCGAAGAGACTAGCATAAAAGAAAGAAGGCCTTCACCAAGAGAATGGTAGAAGAAGGCTGAGAAGAAGAAGAATAGCCGCGATTACAAAATAGGCGGTTGCTGTTCGCCTTCCTCCGCAAAAATGCTTATAGATCTGAAAAATGAATTCTGTTTCGTGCATTGATTGAAAAGAAAAACACACATTTTCCCAAAGCTGTTACGTGTGCGTATGTACGTTATGATTTACTCATGTACAAACTTATGTCTTTGATGTAGTGTTCTAAATATTAAACTTTATTGAGATTATTAGTGGCACATGAATCAAAGTTTTCGTTCTCTCCAACGAATCTGACTTCCACCATTCAGGCTTCTACCATCCAGGCATCCACCTGTTCTCTGTGTGCACCAGCTTTAATGAGAAGTAAAAGGGGGGCGCGGCGGGGGGTGGTGCGCCTCGGAAGCGGCCGGCGAAACGTGCGCGCGCGCCGCGGCATTAGTATGCGCCCGACCACCGCATCACAACTTTCCCAACATTCTTACCGACAGCTACAGGAGAAATGAGCGCCAATACATTTAACAATCAAATCGATGCTTTATCTATTTCCTATAAATTTCATTGTTGCGTGCTCCTGTATTGTTGTTATGTGATTACCGTTACAGAATACTGTTAAATGTAAGGTTTATTGTTGACGTAAACGCTGCACTGAAACAATCGATAAATTCTGCAAGTGTTTACTATTTATAATAAATCTTTTCAAGGTTTAACACAAAAAAACACAATGTTGATTTTCTTACCTACAGTACAGCGTTGGCAACCTCTAATCGTACGTATTTGAGTACAAATATTTATCATCAAAACGCAGTTTATTAACCTGCTACTACCAAAGAATCTTAGGTAATGAATCTACTCGGTTTATCGTAACCAGTCGTCATTGAACTGAATTTTCCAATGCGGTTTTGCGCCTAAAGCCGAATTGGCCGCCCGTTTCACAACGATCTACTCAAATATGTCGATTTAACTTATTAATGCTACTTTTAGCTACTCGTAATATGATAAAATGACCACCCATCGAAATAAAGTTAGGCATTTTAATAAGAGTATTTAAGAGTTGAACTTATAATAAGTACTATTAAAACGCATGTTTACGCTTAACTTCGCGATTTATTTACGTTTTCACACAGGTAGACAGGTAGAGCATATAATAAATCGTGAAAATAACCATAAAAGCGATTTATAATGAGTTTACACGTTCGTGTAGAACGACAGAATACTTATATTAAGTATTACTTCCTGAAAATATGCCCAAAGAATGGGTTTGCCTTCTGAATTGTGGACTCTAGAATTCACAGACATTACCATGACTCCATACTACAGTCCGCAACAACATTTTGTTAGGTTAGGTTACTTGATTATATGTTTTCTATGATATAGCAGTAAATAACACGTCGTGTTACGTTACGTTCCAGGTGGCAATGGCCGGCGACTTCATCCTCGCCGTGGCGTCGATGATGATAGCTCGCCTGCGCAGCGATGACGTCACACTCGTGCTCAGTCAGGTAATATCTGCTGTAGGCTCACTTGCGGCTCACTTGCGCATGTCAGGATAAGCTATGAGTAAAATCATCATTGTCTATGTCACTATTAAAGAAACTGTCTGGAACATAATGATGATTTTATTCAGAGCTAAGTAATCCCGAAATTGAAAGTGGACCCAGGCACCATTCCTATTGAATTGCTCATGATTATGACATGACAATGGGGGCTGACGTCTCCGAAATGTCAAATGTCACTTGTGGGTTAGATGTGCAGGTTGATTTCTATTTAGATTAATGTTTCGAATATTTAATTTAGCAATAATTTCCATTAATTATGACAAATACTAGTAACAGATCAATAAATGAGAGTGTTTTAAAAGGGGGACTAAGAAAATAAATGTTAAATTTTTAATAACTTGTGTACTTACTTCTCTTATTCTAATAAAGCTGGATTGCGGAATGCCCCATGTATTGTTATATTAAGATTTTATAGCAAACTTGATTTTTACCTCTCCATCATGACAATTACACACCATAAAGGCTATATTTTAGACCTCACGCGACTGTGGCGCCAACTAGTGAGCACGAAAACGGTAGCCCTCATTGTCCTAGTATATGAACCACGCTTATTGCGCTCAGTTGTTACGCGGCCATCACATTCGTCTATGGACTTTTATATGGTTCATTGTAGCTCATTGTCCATGCCATCAGTTATTTTATTACCTCTAAAAGCTAACTTCCGAACTTTTCACCTGTGTAGTGTAACCAAAAAAAGTCTTAGTAAGACTGTTTCTTCGCATAGCAGGGGATGTCCATTATTCAATCTACCAATGAAACCGCATATTTTTCTTTATTCATAGCCTAGCTTGCGCCAAGTAAATAAGCAAAATTAGTGCGTTTGCTGAGTGTAGATGATGCAGGTCAGCCTAGCCCAGAATGTGTGTCAACTGCAATCCGTTTAAATCAAATTGGCACCTTTAGTTCTCTTAACTGGCCTTGCCTGTTTGACACCACTTTACGCTACGCACTAAACACTAAATTAAAATAATGTACGTGGCCCGCGACAAGTTTAGAAACGATTATAAGGGCAATAATTGTAAAACAACAAAATTATGTTTAAAAGGTTCTGAAGCAGTGTGAAAATTATTATGTACACTCTATAATGATTTTTCTATTCGTGTAGAGCTTTATACTACTGAAATAAAATCGATATATTACTTGCCATAAAAGATAGTGTAAATTAATATTCTCAATGTTTAAAAAACACGGCAGAATGAAATCGATAAATTTTAATGTATCAGTGTGTGAAATTATTGAAAATATGGGTTAATAGTCCTAACAATTTTAATAGATAAGGAGACATGTTTCGCACATTTATTTATTTTAATTTTTATATTTGACGTTCATAAGTGTCATTTCATGACCTAAATTGAAATAAAGATTTTGAATTTGAATTTAACTAAACGTAGAAACTAAATCTACACATGGTGTTCACGAGGTATCCAATTTGATAGAATTGCTTAAAAACAATGATCTGACAAAAATATAAAACGTTGTTTTGATATATTGATGGTAAGAATGAACCAACTAAAATTAAGGACGAAATATATTATTAAAAAAATACCTTTGTGCTTATCCACGTCATTTATTTTAACCTTATGATTTGAAACGTATTGACGACTTTGCCCATTGTAAATATGAAAAAATATTAATGCGTATTAAATATCGTGTATTGTACACTTGAAGTATTTTGCGTGCCTATACACACGCACATATTATTATGTTGCAATTTACCATTTAGCCGGAATATTCATTCGAAGTAATCATAGCATCCTGGCGGTATTCATATGCAATTTATGCGCAATGTCAATACTAAGTACGCTTTGATGTTTTTTGAGTAGATTAATGTTATCCGAAGGGGTCTGCATGATCAAGTTGCATGATCATTACATCGAAAGTATAATATACTGACGTTATTGATATGCTTATGCTTCATATAAATTAAAAACAAGCACGAGTGTTTTGACATTTTTGTATTTTTTTCTTTCCGCCGCTTATTGATATTGTAAACCAAACAAAGTATATTTATTATATTGTTCTAAGGGGAATAAATGCGTAAAAATAATAAGTGATTAATGTCTAGCTAGATGTTAAATTTTAAAGTCCCTTTTTCTTTGTTTGTCGAATATTGTAATTAATCTTGGTAATTTGAAACTGTGACGTCGTAGTTTTCCGAGTTCAACTGACGCAGTTTTCTCTATTTACAGAGAATATGAAACATTAAATTGTGTAAATTACTCGTAATAAGAATAATCAATATTAGGTTGGCCTAAAGGTTTGGGCCCCCAACACCGCACCATACTACGACCGTGCTAGGAGCGTATCAGACACGACAAGCATCACGATACGCTCTTCTTTGCCGTTTGTGTCACCGTTATATGGAGCGATAGCGAGAGCGTATTTTGCCGGTGCTGACACGCTCCGTGTATGACACGCGACGGTGTTAGTCGGTGACGGAACGGTCTAGTCACTCTATTGGGAACAGTGTCATTATTTTTTAAAATACAAAGAACATTTATTTGCCTGACATGTTCCTGGCACAGACATGGTATGCTACGGTGCAGTAGGCACAACCCTTTAAAAATAGTATTTTCTTTACTTAATTGATTCGCCAAATTGTTGGCAATTGCAGGATATCTTTTTTACGTAAAAAGCGAGCTGCTCTATCCTCTTACGGAATGACAGACTGTTGACATAACTTTTATTTATTTATTTTATTCTTTATTGCACAGACAAAAGAAAGAACAAATGGCGGACTTAATGCTAAAAGCATTCTCTACCAGTCAACCATTGGGTGAGGCAAAAACGATTGAGGCGGCATAAAAGAACACAAAAAGCAACAAATTTATGTTATACTACTAATATACCTACATTAATACTTAAAAATAAACCTACATAAGCATACATAAATACATAACTTTATCCATACATTAATTAACAGAGATTAAAGGGGAAACAAAGAGAGAACAAACATTGACTTTCAAGCATCACAGGTATTAACTGAGAAAACGCTTTTAACTTTCCTGTCCCTACTTTGATTTAACTAGCTGAATTAGCTTTTTTGGCTACATACCTAATTAAAAATCGTTCTATAATTGTTTCAGGTAGTAACAGACCTAGTCCAAGGCGAGTTCATGCAGCTGGGCAGCAAGGAGACAGAGAACGAACGTTTCGCTCACTACCTCACCAAGACATACCGGAAGACCGCGTCACTCATCGCTAACTCCGTTAAGGCGGTAATTACCAATACCAGCTACTGCACAAACACTCACAATTACACAAACGCCAATTAAATTAACGGAAACCGCGACTGATTTATATTTTCTCATTAGTTGGGTACTACACAATAGAAGTAATTTGTTTATATTTAAAAAAATGTTTCAGGCATTGCCCTTAAGAAGTGATAGTAATAATTATGCCTATTATATTTAACGATCACTTATATGTTTTATCTGCTCGTAAAAATGAATAATTGATAAATTAAATGCTTTAATTAGTCATGCTTCGTATAAGTTGAACATAGAAATCAGTTCAGCCTTTTACGTGCATGTTAACTCGCTATAACATTGCGATATTTGTTCAATAGTACATTTTTTAATTTATATGAGATTAAGGGCCCATTTTACTATCTCTATGTAAGTCTAAAGTTGTTTAATGGGCAATTAACTTCATACAAAATGCTATAAACGTTGTAGAAAAGTGCTTACTTTTCGACTGTAAAACAAGGCCTTGCACTAATGTAATGATTTCAAAGGTAAAAAAGTGTCTAAGTTAAATTTGATCATAATAAAAGCGTAAATAGCATCAAAGGTATCATCAGAACGTTTAAATTTAAAGGCTTATGTTACAATAAGCCAACCGCGTGGCTACACCAAGACACCATAGACAAGACATACTACAATCATTTCTGTTTTTGTACAATCGTGTAGAAACAATGGACAATCGTTGACAGGTGGCCCTGCTGAGCGGAGCGGACGAGAGCACGTGCGAGCTGGCGTTCCAGTACGGACGGAACCTCGGGCTGTCGTTCCAGCTGGTCGACGATCTACTGGACTTCGTGTCGTCCGCGCAGGCCATGGGCAAGCCCACCGCCGCAGACCTCAAGCTCGGCCTCGCCACCGCGCCGGTGCTCTTCGCTTGCGAGAAGGTAATAGAGAATTAAGCCGGGGATACACTAGGGGATGTGTTCTGCGACATGTCAGGCGATTTGACACGTCTGGCGATATCGCGCGACTTAATTGTGTACGGATGCCGTCAAGGTAAACGGTGTCTTATGTAGTTGTAATAAGAGTTAGTTTCCAACAAAAATGTATAACCTGAAATGCTGGTGACGGTACGTAGCGACGCGCGACGTGCTAAATATGTTGAGCGAAGTCGGACGGCGCCATCGACTCCTTAAAGTTAGTCGCCGACAAGTCGCTGGCATTTGTCCCCTGGTGTATCCCTGGCTTTAAGACGTCACGCGTTAGTTGATTAGGACTGCCTGATGATCTACTAGACCTTATGTTGTCGTAGATACAGACAGTTTCGGAGAAAATTATGCACACTGGGTTGATCCTGATCACTTATTAATTCCCTCGTTAATTGTAGCCGCTTGACAGGATATCTCGCTATTTGCAGTACTATCGCGTCAATTAAGATACGTATCAAGCATAAAAATAACCGACTCCGAAACCTATATTTTAACAATGTGGCAAGCAGCTTGACGCACTCAGAACTCACACGCATGCCGCATTTACATTGCTTGAAAGTCTATCTTAAATATAAATATAATAAATAAATAAATATGCGCCAGACATCACACCAATTGTCTGGTTTCTCATGTTCATCACACAAACATTTGCCCCTTGCGGGATTCGAACCCGCGACGGCCGGCATAATAGTTAGGAGCACTAACCAATACACCAAACGCGTCGTCAAATATTTAGGTAAACACAGATCATTCAAAGTCACATTGCTAAAATCTCAAATAATTAATATTTCTTATGACGTAGAGCTATCGAGATTTTGAATCTTTGGTCGTTCACCTGTCATGTTTACATCGATTTCCGTGAGCAGGTGTCTAACGGTCTATCTGGTTACAGTACCCGGAGCTGAACCCGATGATCATGAGGCGGTTCCAAGAAGCCGGCGACGTGGAGAAGGCCTTCGAGCTGGTGCACAAGTCCCGTGGCCTCGAGCAGACGCGCTTCCTCGCGCGCAAGCACGGCGCCGAGGCCGCCCGGCTCGCGCACGACCTCGCCGACTCGCCCTACCAGAAGGGCCTCGTCGTCACCACCGACCTCGTGCTCAACAGGATCAAATAGCACCCCCCGCCCGACGCACACACTCGGGTACCCTCGGATCCGACGACGATGGACTTTATATTTTTTAAATGATTTACGAGTGCCCCTCGCGAGTGCGAGCGCAGACTGTCGAGACTGTTCGTGCGTGCGAGTGCGGCGCCGATACACGGCGAGATATTATCCTAGATATTTACGTCAGGTTAAACCGTGCGCCCCGATGTTGCGCATATTGAACGAATTATATTCGTATAAATATATAATTTTGTTAAAATATATTCGATCGGTCCGACTGAATCGTTTTACATCGCGCCAGCGACGTATCAAATATTTATTTATATTATATACGTACGTATAGCATTGTGTAAAGTTATTTATATTATTTTGAATGTTTGTACTTATTTTATGTATCCCTCACTTGTGTGACCTGATTTAATTTAAGATAGTTTTCTACGAATGTATTTGAAATACCGTGAACTATCTGCGACCGGTTCGAAGGACCGTCGCCCTGTCCGCGTGCGCTGAGATGTGCTATCGAGGTCACCGCCGCCTAACCAGCTTAGGACCCGAAATTGCTTGCGCGTGACGACGTTTTTTGTTTGAAGTGACGCCCGTTTCGTGTCGTGTGTGCAAGCGATTTTCGTTGATAAGTGGTTAGGCGCCAGAGACCTCGACCGTACTTACTAACCTCTTCGTTCCTCTATTCTCGTGTCGTGCAATCTTCGTAGGCGTAGTTAGAGTGTGCGCGAGTTGCGCACACATGTTTATCAAATAAATCATCACAAAATTGTTCGAAGTGTGGATTCCACTTGCTCGTGTTCGGCTGTTTGTTAGTGTATGGTGTAAATACTGAGAGTCATTGGATAAGTTACCCGTTTTATCTTCAAAACCAATTACCTCAATTTCTTTAGTGTACACGTTACATACTAGAGGTGTATATGTTCTGTTGTAGTATTAAATTGTAAGTTTTGTATGAGGCCGCACAATATTTAGGCAAAATTGTTAAACCGTTAGGAACTTATAAACATTATTAGTTAAATTAGTGAATAGAGTTGTAAATAAATAATAATGTTACGTGGGTTCTAGCGACCATATTATGAACGGTATAATCGTAATATCGGTACAGGAATCGTACCTTGAAGGCATGCACCAAGAGCGCAGTATTTCAAACTTATCTTGGAGTTATTTCTATTTAACAAAATATTAGTCATTAATAAGGTAACGATTAGCGGTAGGCCGACACAATGACTGATGTCGCGACACTAGCCGTTTGTAAAACTACAAGCCTCGATACGAGCTGCACGCGAGAGTGAACGGCCCTGGGGTCTTATTTTAGAATCACTCGCTTGGATATGGCGAGTGATTTTCGTTCGAAAACGAGTTTTTTTCTATGACTTTTAATTCATCTTCGAACGAGGGGCCCAGGAGCCCTATTTTTGAATCACTCGCTTCAAGATGGCGAGTGATTTTCGTTCGAAAACACATAAAAAAACAATCGAAATCACTCAAAATCTAGATGTGAGTACTCAAAAAATTTTGCAATTATTTTTCAAATCCTTTTTATGTAGATTACAACTGGTTTTCATTCCAAAATTCGACTTTAAACATTGAATATCACACGCCATATTGACGCAAGTGATTCAAAAATAGGGGCCCTGGACGCAGGCGTTAGAGTAGTTAAATTATTTGTGCTTCGAAGGCTTGCAGTTTTACGAATACAAATTAGGGAGTTTAATTGTACAACAAACTTCAGGTGAAATTAAATGTGTATTTAATCTCGGTTATTGTGCCAGCCAAACAATAAATGGAGATGGAGATGTATGATTTTTGTACATTAAATGTTAAAATGGGAGTCAATGAATTTTATTTATATGTATGTAGACATGTACGTAGCTCATATTGTTTGTAAATATTATTATTCTGTAAAATGCTAAATCATGAATAATTTTTAATATAAATATTAGTTACAGAATATTGTTTTATTTATATTGTGTATACTGCCATCAAGAACAAATAAAAATAAATGGAATACAAAAGTTAAAAATTTTAATTGAGAAAATGATCCACAGCCTGCTTGAAAGCGAATAATAGTTATTAGAAGCAGAATATTATATGTCCTAAACATGTTAACTGAAACATCTAAGGAATAAACAAACTAGGTGTGATATATAAGAAATCTTCAAAATAACGATTGATGAAAAAGGCGTACATACGCAGAGTCACAGACTGCTCATGCAGTCAATTTCAACTGTCTGAAACTGCCAATATAACTGCCAATGCAGTCGGTATTATAAGCAAAGGGAACATTGCCTGCTATTTATTCACAGGCGTTTTTTAAAAGCTTTATTGAAGAGATGCACATAATCGTGTATTAAAATGTATACCTCAATAAAATGCCTCAGAAAATTCAATAATATCAATTAATTCATAACTGATTACTGAATGAATATCATCAAGGTATAATTTTTATCGTCATTAAGAGCCCGTCCTTTGGCTGGTCCTACTGGTGAAAATATTCCACCCTCACGGATATACTATCACGAGATATTACCACTGAGTAAATGTTCAGGAGTACAGCATTTATCCTATAAATTAAACAAAGCAAATAGTGTCTCATGTGTTACGCAAAATCATTGACAACACAAACAGCCCTCTCCAAAATCAATAATCGAAACGAATCCTTGAATTCCAATTGGCCGACTACTTCCGCAATTGTGAACGTGCATGACCCAATTTCGCACACCATTCCTCCATGTTATGATTGCAAGGGAATGTCCTGCGTGCTTGCGGGTATCGATCCACTCGCGCCCGGTACGGCCGGGACCACCGCCAGACAGCTACCTGAAAAATTATATGGGAACATACAGCGGTGACTGGTGACTGACATGATTTCTGGTAACCTGATTTGAAGTGTGCGAATCGGCACAGAGTCAGGAGTCGGCAGGACGCATCCTTGACCCAGTTGACATCGGTTTGCACCAATATTAGTACCTTAACTTTATAAAAACTTTGAAAAAGCTTATGCAACTTATCTACTATCCTACTACTATTATAAAGGCGAAAGTTTGTAAGTATGGATGTATGGATGTTTGTTACTCTTTCACGTAAAAACTACTGAATGGATTTGAATGAAACTTTACCACAATATAGCTTATACATCAGAATAACATATAGGCTACCATTTAGGGCTCTGCAGTGCTTAGTTACCGTATTTCTTACTTATTACTAGACTAGACGGGACGAACCTGAAGTCCACGCGAACGAAGTCGCGGGCAAAAGCTAGTGTAACATAAAAATGAGGTAACAAATAAGTTACATTGTTGTGTCTGTCTTAATTATTTACCTTAATGACGATGATCTTTATTTTATTATCTAGGTCAGGCACGTGTATCTTACCACTTTTAGATATCTGAAGATTTGTGGAAGTTACAGCGCCGTTTCATTTAAATTTTATCAGCTTGTTTTTATAAAAATTTGCCATCCGCAGATAAAGTTGCTATTTCATTGCTACAGGTAGTCGGTAAGCCACTTTCAGAAGGTTAAGCATTTTCATTGTCTCTAGGAAGTTTTCTGGCAAGGCGAAAGATTTTGAAATCCTCTTCCGTAATGCAGATAACCATCTACTGTTTACAACAAAACCTTTATTTCGGATTAAATTCGTAATAAATTTAAGATTTTGGAAATTGAAAGCCATTTTTATAATCATTTTTTAATATTGCGCGAAAACAGCTCGCCGTGTCATGGCGTCGTATGTGACGTCATACTTACGTAAACGTGAAATTTGTTGGGTGTCGTTATTGATGTATTTTTGCACTGAGGCACTGCACACCACTTATAAACTTTAGAATTCATTTTTAACACAAAAAATACGCAGTGTTTGTTAACTTTGCTGTCTAGCTGCGCGTAAACAAATTTCATGTTTACGTAAGTATGACGTCACATACGACGCCATGACACGGCGAGCTGTTTTCGCGCAATATTTAAAAATGATTATAAAAATGGCTTTCAATTTCCAATATCTTAAATTTATTACGAATTTAATCCAAAATAAAGGTTTTGTTGTAAACAGTAGATGGTTATCTGCATTACGGAAGAGGATTTCAAAATCTTTCGCCTTGCCTATTTGTAGGGCAAGTTATTTTCTTTCAATTCCGGCTTCTTGAAGAGTTCTATTTCGATCCTTATTAATTTTACGTTCAACTGCTGTTATATTATTAAAGACTAACGAGCGCAGGCTCACGCGATAGCCAGGCAATATTGTCTAATGTTAAATTTCTTTATGCTACTAGCTTCCAAAGTCAGACTACATTTTGGTGCCTAGGACTTTAACTGTTACTTTAGTCCTAAGCTTTACTGAACACAGAAGCCTGGTTCTTAGTGATTTTGTCCGTTGAATTTAATTAGAAACACGTTGCTTAAAAATAAAGATTGGTGTAAAACAAAATTGTAAGATTGATAGAAATGGCGAATTATGCTACGGCACGGACACAAAATTTTATTTATTGCAAGGAAATCGGATGGTGAGTGTTATCCGTAATGTTTAAAATAAAACTCCGTCAGTGCCTGGCGTAAGTCCTAAGCAAGTGAAGATGGTTAAAAGATATTTAGACATAGATTGGTATTAGTAGATCTATTACACCCATAGTCCATAAGTGTAGTAACCAAGGTTTTGCCATATAATTTGTTAGTTCTCTTCTAGCTTTGTACTATATTTCCAACTACTCTATCTACTATAGATTACTAGTTTTTCTTTAAGCAGACTCTTTCAAAACTATTTACATAAAGTAAATAGTTTTTGAACCATGATGTCTGGTTTAAGAAGTTTATTTCTCATAAAGAATTACAACAATTCACTTCTTGAGAAAACAATTACATACTAACTAATTTTAATTATCTTACTGACTAATGATCACTATAAGTAGTAGTGATGTGTAGTCATCATCAAGTGCGTCGATTTGAGGAGCAAAAGGCGATATCGCCCTATGTTAATTCGATATGATCTCAAGGCTAACTTTTGCAATATTGATTTGCGATAAATATGGTTCGACCTTTTTGTTAGTTTTTTATTGCTGCGCGTTTTCCGAAGGGTACTGATAATCTCCCTAAATACCGTCAGGCACGAGAAATGAATGCCACTAATATAAGACAGTCCACCTTTGTAGTATGCAATAAAGCCAAATCTGAACCTTAATTTTTTCCATCTAAAAGTCTAATTAAACTAACCTACTTTAATTTAATTGATATTAATTAACAGTGTTATTGTTATATTGATTAAACCGATATTAAAAGGCCAGTCCATCTACTTAATAAGTTCTAAGTAACCAATAAAAAATCTGGGGTTCTATTTTTATAATTTTGTAATTTGTTTTACTACTGTATTTTATGTAGCTGTTGGTCTTCCTTTAAAAATAAATAAATAAATAAATAAGGCCCCTGAGATTCAGTTATAGACTCATAGTACGTGCTCATACCGACATCTTATAATGACTTTAACAATCTTTCGTGACAACCTATTGTTAAAACCCAACAAATTTCTACTTCACAACTATGTAGGTGCCTAACTATGCTATTAGTTAGATTTGTAAATAGCATCAAGCACAAACGAAGCTCTTTTCATTTTTAAAAACCAATTTCGAACGTCGATAGACGTAGGCAGTCAACGCCTACTTACCCTAAATGTAGTCAATAGGTACATATCCACTGAATTGAAATCATGTACGTATTTGCGAACGAGTACGAAGGACAATGAATCATGATTTGCAAACCGTGGCGTGATCTAGAAAACTTCAAAGCGACCGCGACGTGGTTAAAGCTACACGTATCAAAGTCTTAACTGCTGCTACACAAATAGAAATTCAAGTTAGTTTGATTAAATTCACAGTTGTAAATAAAAATACGAATTTGGAAGCATACATAAGTGAGTGACAAAGTTCTTACACTACCAACCTATCTCTACCTACAGTCACATTAATTTCTATCTTAATAAAGTGGTTCCGTTAACTGCTTGGTGAGTTCATCAACATTTCGTTTAATGTAAACGTACGAGTACATGAACTTCTCCATTAAGCTCTAGTAAATTTGATGCCGATGCAGTTGTGTGTTTGGATGAAGTACATAAAACGACAACTAACAAATTGAACGACCGCGCAAAGCGTGCCGCAAATAAGTTTCCTTTACTCTTGTTCTAACTTACTCACTTAAATGTTCACACAAGTCACGACACAAACACAAACTTTACTGGTGATTATTTTGTTGTGAATTTAAAAGTAAGTAGGTAAAGTATGAAATGAAACCACCACTTACTTTTTATTTGGTAATTTTCTTGTAATGTCTAGTTGGTACTGTGTAGTATTAACTAGAACCTGTATGTTGTTATAATGGTTTTTAGAAATCAATGTTTAACTGTTTTCACAAGTAAGTAATAATTTGTCATCAACAGTTCTACGACAGCCCTTAAAATTCACTCGACATTTTATCGTCACGAACGGACCATTGGAAACGCACAGCGCTTTGCTGAAGCCACGCGACTTTCAGCCGCGAGTCATTTCAGAAGTTCGCAGTATTTCTAGCCGCTCGGTTCATCCAATTGCGGCCACCATGTGCCTCGGTCTCTTCACCTTCTTCCCCGTCATTCTTATAAGAGTTTGTTACATCATCACGGGCTTTGTGATATGAACATCATTGTTTGGACAAGTGAAACTAGTTAAATGTTTGCTTTGCACTCTCGACGGCTGCGTAGGTAAGCGGTTTGGGCGGTACATCTGCCATAACTTGCCGTTACTTTACTCTTCCGTCTTCGATTTGGTGTCACCGCTTTTTCAACGACAGCTTAACCTTAGGCATTTAATAGTTACGCAACGAACGATGAATTTTAATAACGGGCTTAATTAATTGACGTTGGGAAACGACTTTATTAATTTCGTTTTTAAATTGTAGGGGTATTGTTTTGATTTGAAGCAATATTGAACGTATGATTAATGTTAAATAATTTAACTACTTAGGTACGTCTGACAATCTTAAATGTACACAATCATTAACTCTAAAGCAAATGTTTGGGATACCTAGTGTCGTGGGTGTCGTGCGTACAACGTAAAGTTTGTGAGAATACTGAAATATCTACATTACGAAACAGTATAGTCGCCTTGCCGCAAGGTCGTCTAGAGTTCTAGACGCTTTCATTAGGCCTATGTCAACTTTTTAACACGTAACCATTTATTGCCCATTGTATTTATTTTTCATTTTGATTATTAACGCTTATTCACGTCAATAATGTGATTTAACAAAGTTGAATTTGGCATCGAGAATTCTTGTTTTTGGGGGATTAAAAAGGAAGCAGAATTCTACAAAGATGGATATAGGTCGATGCCGTGATTTTATGATGTGATTCTTTTCATTATAAACTACACATACAAGGCGTTGTTTTGATGTCAATTAAGGCTTTCAATACCAACAACTTTTACTATGAGATCATGGTCGAAATATATAAATAAAACAAACGTTACCTCGATAATATTGCATCAGTAAAACAAAACAAAGTCCTCCATAGCGTCGCGGATTTCCATGTGATTTGTATCCAAAATAGCGGGGTTCAGGAAGAAGGTTCAAGCGTGTTATGTTATTTGATAGGTTATATATAGGTTTTGAAATAGTATAAATGGGAGTATTGAGGAATATTTATATCATTGTCATGTTTTAATGACGAATTGGTTTAATTGTAATTTTGTGTATTTAATTGCAATTTAATAAATTTAATTTTTCATAAAATAATTATGATTCACGAATGTAATGTACTTCATTAATTAATAATTGTAATTTACCATCTTTTCCTGTACCTATGTGCTGTCTGGTGTTTTATTTTTATAAAGTTAATAAATGAAGAAAAATACAATAATACAAGAAAGAAACAGTACCTCAACACTCCTGTTAATGAATGTTTCTTTGTAAGATCCGATATTTACGCTACTGGGACTGAGAACCGAGTACCTAGATCATGACTTCACAGTTATGTTGTATAGATACATCAAATCTTTCAAGTGTCCAAAACCCTGTAAAAGGACTCAGAATCGAGTACTTACACCATGACTTGAGAATTCACATAAATAAATATGCGCCAGACAAAATACCAATTGTCTGGTTTCGTGGTAAAGAAATATCGTCCCCATCGTGTCAAAATTAAATAACTGACACTTTTGCCGAAATTCACTTTTTGTTATTTTTAAATAATATAAAGTGTAAGCTACATTTCAGTCTATTTTTCGTTGCAATATGTATAATATTCGCGAAGATATCATAATTGTAGTAACTTTATTGACCACATATGACAACAACGTTTGTAAAAAAAGTTTCGTGGCAAAACTGAATAAATGACAAAAAAATTAAATAACTACAATTGAGGGTTTTGACATACCTACAAACAAAATCAATAAGTGACTTTGTTTAATTCTGCCACAACTGACTCGGAAACATTGTTACAAAAATTGGTTGTGGCAAAATTGAATAAGTGCTCTTGTTTAATTTTTCATTAAAACATTGTATTATATATTTTTATCATAATTAGCCAAAGACCAGTCCACTGCTGAACTTAGGCCTCCCCCACGATTTCCCACAACGACTGCAATCTTTACAAGGTCGTCTAAGAATCTCCAATGTAGAACTCTTCTGCCCCAACGACCATCAGGCCTAATCTGGCTTGTTCGGGAGGCTGGAACTTATTAAACCTACGTGCGAGACGATTTGTGATAACTCTTGAATCAGCTTGTTGACATGGCTCAGGGCTGAGGTGGGCCTATAGTTCCTCAATAAGGTATTGTTTATTTATTTATTTATACTGTATTGCACAACCAGAGTTTGTACAAAAGGTGGACTTAACGCCATATGCCAGTCATACCTTTTGTCTCCTTTTTTGAAAAACAACACCACCAAACTCCTGTTCCATGACTCAGGCAGCCCTTAAGCAGCACGGAATTAAAGAGCCTCTGAAGGACTTTGAGTACCGGTGTTCCCCCTCTTTTGAAGGCTCTGCTGTGATTCCGTCCTCACCAGGTGCCTTGTTGTTTTTAAGCTGTTTCGGGGCCATCCTTATCTCGTAGAGGCTGATGTCCGGGATGTCTTCGGTGTAGTGTCGGGTCAGGATAGCTTTTGGGTGTCCGGCCTTAGCTATTATCGGGTTCGGCAACTGAGGTGTACAACTGCCCATAGAACTTCTCGATCTCCCTCAAAACATCTGCTTTTGTCAACGCTACACTGCCGCCCTACGTCTTAAACTTCGTCAACAGGCTTTGCCCAATAGATATGTCTCTTGTTTGGGAGCCTTGTTTTCACTCTATCAGTTCTTTAACACTGTTCGTGTTAAAGGAAGAAATGTCGTGTCGTAGGGACTTCCATATTCGTCTTTTAACCTACTGTAGTTTTCAGCATTAACGGAGGTCTTCAATGCTATAGATCGACGTTCTGCTATAAGGTCGAGAGTGTGGATCGAGAGTCTTAGAGGACGATTTTTAGGGCCAGGACTAAAAATCTTAGACCCCACCGTTTGAATAGTTTCCATAAACTCGTTGTTTATTTCGTCCACTGAAACGCAATTCTTTAGGCACTCAAAGCGATTTGACTACTCGAGTTGAAAGCTCTCGGGATTTTGGATATGGGCACGAGTAGGTCGGAGCGTGGACCTCATCAAGCGAGACCTTTCCAATTGGACATTTAAATTCCATGTGCCTCGAACCATCCGGTAAACACTACCTACCGGTCTTTATTTAGTTGATCACGGAGACATCATTAAATAACCGTTTCTTGGTAGTCATGATGAAGTCTATCTCATTTCTCGTCGTGCCATCTGGATTCAACCAGGTTCATTTCCTTTGAGGTGGCTTCTGGAAGAAATGTCCCCTGGCGTTCCTTTCACCATATTAAAAGAATCGATAAGAAGAATACCACAATACGCTCCAGAACTGGAATAGCAGATATAGGCGAAAAGACAGCAAAGCTTAAATGGGAGTAGGCGCCCCGCCTGTGTGTAGAATGCACCCGAATAGATGGGCCCAAATTGGGTGTCGTTGGCCGCTGACAGAGACAAATGGAAAGAATTGGGGCAGACCTTTGCCCAGCAGTGGGATGATGTAGGTAATATAAAAAAGTATTGATGATGATGATGATGTCCTCCACGACGTGTCCGTCGACGGCGACACCTTGTCAGTTTCTGGCATGAGCTCGGAGGTGACTTGCAAACCCGAACTTGGACTTGAACGTGCGACTGCATAGACTGCACTGCAACTGTCCACTTGAATTGCAGGTGTAGTTGTAGGAGACCTTGGGGCGTGTCTTTCGAGCATGGCGTTTGGCGTTGAGTTCATTGAGACGGGCTGCTTCAAACTTCTCAATTCCAGTAAAAAAGTATTACTTAGTTGTGTGCCAAAACTTGCAAAAGTGACATACAAAAACTTGATAATTGCAATTTTGTTATAAATTACGTTTGTGGCAAAACTAAATAATTACTTTTTTATTTTTATATTTAAAATAATAGAAAGTAGCATTACAATAGACTATTTAAATTATGAAGTTAAAGCAGCTTCATAACATATCAAAAGCTCGACGGTAAATTTCCTTCGGCTTGGAATGTTATCGCCATTTTTGTTTAAAAAAATCACAAAAACTCAAATATCTCGGAACTTTGGTTTTGTTGGTTATTTAATTTTGCCACGACGGGGACGATATCTTCCTTGTGTTACAAAGTACCAGACAACGACTATGACGGGGTCGTCTCCCATAAATACTTAAATACATATAACATCCATGACTTAGGTACAAATGTTCGTTCTCATCACACAAACATTTGCCCCTTGCGGGATTCGAACCCGCGACGGCCGGCGTAATAGTCAGGAGCTCTAACCAATACACCAAACGCCGTCGAAATGATTAATTAAAACTAGCTAATGTATAATAAATCCAGGAGGCTGAGTGCTCCGACGTCGGGGTCGGCGCGGCGCAGGGCGCGCGAGCGTAGGCGCGCGGAGCAGACGCGAGCGGAGGGCGAGCGGCTCGCAAGAGAGAGGCGGGAGCAAAGGGCCAGGGAAAAGGTTGAGCAGCAGAGACAGGTGAGCGCATACCCTTAAACCATATTCAGGGCACTACCGTAACGGCATTTAGAAGTAGCCAGGCGCAAGATTGAGTAGCAGAGATAGGTAAGGGGAGCACATAACTTTAAACTAAACATGGCACTGCTGGAATCGTAGCAGAAAGGTTAATAATACACTAGGCTGACCTGAGCAAGTGCGCTTAAGGAAAGCGAAATGACTTGAAGAACCGGCGGATCTCCAATATTGGGCTTTGACCAAGGCCGAACATATACCTCAATGAGTTACTCAACTTAGGTAAGTAAATAACTTCATTATCTACAGGCTTGCCCAAACGCACCCTAAGCTGGCTAGCTGTACTTTTAATTATTCACATCTTGTAATTAAAAGTTAATTAAATATGTGACTTAATTGATCAGCTGGAACTGAACAAGCAAACACATTCTGTTAACACTAAAAGCGATATCACTACGACTTTCACTCTAAACCACCGATTATGTGTTGCTTACGTGCAATACTACGAGTAAGCCGATAAGTTAACTCTAAACAGTAGCAAATTACATTTTATGCGACACCTTACAATATAACTGACTACTTTGTAAAGTGTGTAAAGGTGATAAATAAATATACTTATATCTCGGTCAAAACCGTTTTCTTTAAGAGAAACTTGTAAGAAAAGGAAATAACTTGAACAGCCCATTGTATATTCTGTCAACGCAATCATTGAAGAAAGCTTTTGTTTCACGTTACACAATATGTACCTAACTTGTGTTTGTTAAAACATAAAATAATAAACCACAAAACAGGTAATGTACACATGAAAATATTTTTCATTTGTTGGAAACCCATATAACATACGTAACAACCAATACGTACCTTGTATTTATACGGAAATTATTTTTTCTCATAAATGTCCCCAGCAAACTAAAGAATAAAGATTCTTCTTTTAGTCTGTAGAATTTAACGCGAACTCCATAAGTAGGACATTGAAGTTAAATACGTAAGTACTTGGTGTACCTAAGAACGTAGGTACATAATACTGAGGTAGTGAATACGATTGTATAATCAGGATAGTTCTTACATACTTCATTCGTATTACAAAAATACGATTACCATAATAAAACAGCTGCACTTCAAAACTGTGTAGGTGTGATGGGAGGAGCCACCAAGCCTTTAACAACGCGTTACGTGCAGAGAAACCAAAGAAATGTGCGATGATATCAGGCTCGTTACATCCAGTACACTGTACATGGTTGAGGCTGGCAATTTGTGGCTTACTACGAGTAGTTCGTTGCACTGGACAATTTCGCTATTCTATTACGGGTCATTGTGTAATTTACGTTTCGCGATGGCTTAGAGACGAAGGCAGTTTGAAGAGTGATGATTAGATAGAATGCCTACCATATACAAAACAAATTCTGTTACATTTTAAACAATGCTGTGTTCACCTGTAATTGGGTTGCATACTAGATGCAACTATTATTTTGTTTGTTTCGTCAATGCTTGTATGTAACCTGTTGGTGTAACAAATAATAAAATTAAAAAATTAAAAAAATCGATATAGCTACTACCTACACGATTCGGACTGAAATAATTTATTATTCCGGTCTACCGTCAACTCATATCTTGGAAGTATCATGCCGCACGTAATATGAAAATATGTCAAGCCAACGTTCACAATAAATTTTCGTTTTTCAACGACATTGAGAAACTACTTGCTTGACAGAAATCGTTTTTAAAAAGGCATCACATTGTCAAACGACTTTGAATGCGATGAACAATCAGGCTCATCTAAAGTTATTATTTTTGCAATGATGCGTAAAGAAATACATAAGATTTTTAATTCAAAGTGAACTTACTGGGGGCGTATTGCGATCCAACTTAATCCGTTCAATTCCGAGGCAGTTCAATTTCCACTCAGTGTAAACGAATATTGATAATATTCTATAATAATATTATAACAATACTACAGTGGTATGAATACTAATATTTATATTGTTATATTATAGTAATAATATCAATATTATGCGAAATTGCAATAAGAATTGCTAATTTGTCATTATGGTGTGCATCGCAATACGCACTTTCACACCAAAAAATATGCTTTCATTACTTAATCAGGCTGAAACGGCTTAAATGGAATCACAAAAAGCTCGTTTTAAGAATGTTAACTACGAGTGTCGCTACAATATTATATGATATGAACTACTAGTCTAGTAAAGTTGCTGCGTTCGTTATTTAAAATACTATCTTTGGTGGCAAAACCATAAACTTTTACTACTTGATAATGAAGCTTCCTCCAAGCTATTGAAACTGTTATATTTTATTACGTTGCAGGCTCGCGAAGAGCTGGCGTCGTTCGAGCCGTGGGGGCGGGCGGGGGGAGGGGCGCCCAACGCTCGCGGCATCAGGTTCACTAACATACGAGCTAAGGGCATCTATCCGGAGGACGAACTAAGAGTATGTGGATATAAATAATTGAATATAATTACCTCAAGGTAGTGAATTATCAAGTTCTTGCTTCGCGTTGATGGCTTCTAATATAAAAAGCATCACATCGCTGTACTTAGCTGAAGCTTGGAAGAAGCAGTCTTCCTGATTAATTGAGAAGTAAGAGGTACTTACTAATAATGGGGTTATTGAGCTATGTATGTCTAGTAACGTAAAGATTCAATGGGGTAATGATAAATGATTAATTTGTATCTGGAATTTGCAAATTTTTTGGGTGCCGTAACCGAATGGCAAAAAACACAACCCTCATAATTTCGTCAAGTCTGTCTGTCTGTCCGTCCGTATGTCACAGCCACTTTATAGTGAAACTTTTATCATTGGCTCATTGCATAGTAGGTAGGTGTATCCTGAAAATCGCTATACGATTCATAGTTTATTTTTGTTTTTATAGTGTTTTGTCACCATACAAACTTAATAATTTAAATTGCACTTGTAAAAAGACAACTGTGAACCTGTGACAGACGAGGAATTGAACCCCGTGTCTTACGCAATCCGGGCGTATGCCTTTACCACTCGGCCACCGTCACATTAACAGGCCTGTTGACACGGGGTTCAATTCCCCGTCTGTCACAGGTTCACAGTTGTCTTTTTACAAGTGCAATTTATACGCTATACGATTCTCTTGTCCTTCATACAAACACTATGAAAAACAAAGTTATTATGTGGAAGTAAGTGGACCACATTCAATTAAAGTTGCAAGTACCCTTAGTGCGTGAGTCTGACTCGCACTTGACCGGTTTATTTAGTTATTATATTAATAGACTTGCTTTAAGGCTATTGACTTAAATACTCGTAAGTAATAATTATGTAAGTGGTAATGCTCTTAATAATCTTTACTATGTTTGTCGCATTTCCATCATACAAGCACTTATGTAATTGAAATGTAGTAAGATAACTTATTCATATCATCATGTTTAGTGGTATTGATTTGATTCGAACTAATCGAATTAACGTAATGAATCCAATATTCTGCTTATGACCTATTGCTTTAAACGAAAGGTTAGTGATATTGAACTCCATATACTTTATCTGCTAGGTATAACATAAAGGCATGAAGTTTTGTTAGTAGGGTAATGTATGTATCGAATATTCAAATTATTCTAACGCATACTTTATATGTTTTAAAACTTTGCGTTTTCAATACAAGAAAAGGTAATATCTAGGTAACTACGTCTGAATTTTGGCACATGCAAGTTAATGCAATCAATCAACTGATGCGGTTTATGTCAGATATAGGCGTATGTATACTTAGTAATACCTGTTAATACTCATAAATATGCGAAAGCGATAAATCTCCATAAGGTAAAGGGTCACTGGCGTTACTCGCACAGTGACGTAACGCAAGAGTGAGTAAAGAAACGCGCAAATTACCGGCCTATTTGTGGTACGAAAATGGTTGATATAACATGTTTTTATTGGCTTTAAATACTATAAATATTATCCAACGGACAGTCCAGGCTTTTCACTTTCTTCAAATTTTTCTCTTGATACTCGATTTATACTAAACAAGTTCACAAAACGAGACAGATAGTATTGAAAAACTTAGGTACTATGCGCCTATAGATAGATAGTTAATTTATTTATTTAAAGTAACAATGACTCATAGATTGTTAGTAGACCATATTAACTATGTTAGCTAAAAATAATTAAAACAAATAAATTACATTAAAAATCAAAATACAAGCACTTTAACTACTAAGTAAATTTCGTAACTTCCAGGGGACAGCCCAGTACGAAGTGTGCCGGCGATTTCCCACCCCCCGGCGTCGGTACAGGCAGACGCCAGTGCGCCTGCGCGAAGATCCGCAGCTGTGTTACGCGGATAACCTGCGCCAGACCATTGATAACGAGGTCCGGTACAAACAGACGCCGAATCAGCAAGAGAGCTATAGGCAAATCTTAGGTAGATATAAGATTCAAAAAACATTAGGACTTATTGTACCTCTACAATAGTTATCTATATCAAGAATCCGAATATTACCTACTTATAAGGCTGAAATGTATTTCTTTATTTAGCCTATATCCCGATAGATAACTGTCAATATAATCATAAAAAATTGGGATATATTATTAAGTTCAGCCTCTGTACATAGAGCTTATTTGGAGATCCTTGTCTGATCACATTTCCTAATTGTTGAAATGAACAACGTAATCAGCACAAGTATAAATCGAAGTCCCCTTTAATTTAAGTACCTCTTATCGTTAAATCCATACGATATTAAATGACAATAGTTATGTTGTGCTCAGGCTATTTGTCTTTTATCAAGCCCATGAATAATTAATGAGGATGAAAGCTTTTGTAGGCACGTGTATCTACTTATCTAGCGGATTCTGTAATCGCTAATCTTATAAAACCTTTGTACATTACATTATTATTTACCATTACATTAGAAAATTATTTTAGATGAAATGGTTGAAAACCGAAAGAAGGCTATGAAAGACGAAATCAAGGAGACTTTGGACTATGAACGAAGAATGGTAAAATCGGATTTTATTATTTGGGACTCAAATTATAGCAGTCAACTTTTAATATTTATAATTTTTAGCAAACCATGGACGGCCCATGGGGCAAGCCCGGGCCTGGCGGGGCAGTGTGGAGGAACCCTCGAAACATTGGTCTAAATTTCTCCAAGTCTATGGTGATATGTTATTTTATGAAACTGATCTTCTCAACATCCTTGATTGTTCTAATGTATCATAATACATCGTTTACAGGGATGGACAGATAACGAAATTTTCACAAAGCTTCAAGGGGATCAAAGACTCTATAAAAGATCTTCGCTAACTTTGCCTCAAGTAAAGAAAGACGATGATATACGAGAGCAAAGACAGAGAGACGCAGCCGAAAAGGAAAATATAAAACCTTCAAACGTTGAAAAGTTACCAGATATAAAACAAGCGAAAGGTGGAAGCCCCGAACATAAGATCATTACTGTTGAAAAGGACGTGAAAGAAACCAATGGTAATGGAAATGGTAGAGGTAAACGCAGTCCGAAGAAGAAGAAATTTGTCAAACGATTATCTAACGGGGACAGAATACAGAAGAATGTTCCTAGCGATGATTCGGATGAAGGTGTGATACTTGTTCAGAAAGCAGATTCTACAAATGTCGGGGAAAAGAAACCGACTCCTGAGGCGACGATCCTGCGCGTGACAGGAGGGGTGGAGCTCGTCCCTCTCCTTGCTAGAAGGAGACGAGTCGGCGCCCGCACATTGCCATCGAGTGACGTCACGCGACCCCCTGACCAGTATTGCCAGTACGTATCAAACAATACATCCATTATGTGACGAAATCAAAAACGCAACGACGCAAGACATATTAAAGAATTGCCATATCTGACACTCTATGTAAATTACTTTTGCAATATTGCAAACCGCAAACGCAGATCGAATTTAATATAATAGTCTTTTAATTTACTGAGGTCAAGATGGCAACCCTTTTTTATAAGAAAACGATTAATTTTACAGGCAGTTTGACAAGCTTTGAAGTCTTCAAATAAAGTTTTATGAAAGCATAGGTCAAACAATGCAACCTTAGCCACAGCAATAGCATCAAGAGTAAATCTGCAACTCTGTCGCTATCGTAGATATACCTACTTTACTTTTAAGTATTAAGTTGTTATTGGGGACATTAGTTTTGCAATTCTCAATACTAGACCAACGGAGACGGCCTTCCCTATAGGAGTAAGTGTATACAAACACGCTTACCCTTGTTATCGCAAGAAATACATGATCGGTCTATCTTCTTTATAACGCATATGTTAACAAGTTTTAATTGCTAAACGAGACTGCACCCAAGTATTTGATATTTTAGTTTGATCCTTTTCATTAATCGACTTCAAAAAGGAGGGAGCTATCGATTCGACTATTTGTTGTTCTTTTTATATCTAAATAATTGTAACTTTGCGGTCATGGCCTAAAAACCAATTAATATTAATCACATAACAAGGATCTTGCCTAATGTGCTAGGCTTATTAGTTCTCTAAACGCTTGGCCTATGAATTTGGAAATTTCTAACGTATATTGCGCAACATTGCTGTCGAAGAATTTATTTCCAGTTGACACTAAAATACTAGGGTCATCAACGCCGATGTTTCACTCTCCCACGCTTTATGGCCTATGCGGACATTAACAGCGTCACAATACAATATTTGCTTTCTGATGAATTGAAACTCAATTCAATTAATTTAACGTGATTTGAAATCGTGTTCATATTCTTTTTTTTTTCTAATTTCATTCACCAATCAAAGGTTGTATGTTAATTGTAAGTCAGAACCATTTATCACGTGAACTTAATTTTCGTCACTATTGCCTGCGTAATAATCATAGGTTATTGACGAGCCACCATCAGCGGCGCTGTACGGTCACGATTGACCGTCATCGATACATGGCAATATGGCATTGCATCATAGCTTTCTATCGTGGTAAACTGTGTGAGGAGATTTACAGATTTCATTAACACAGTCATTTATCCGCCACCGTCGCGTCAGATAAGTATCTCTACCGGTGTGAGATGAGTCCGATAGCTGCATTATTTAGGAGATTAAGAGACTCATTTATTGATTTGTTTGAACTCGCCGACCTCTTTATAGTAATACGAGTCGTTCATTTCAAGTTATCTGTTATAATCTGACACGTTAGTTATGGTCAGAGATAGAAATATTATGGGAAACTCTTTCTTTACGATTTTTTATTAAATGACACTTATAATTTACTAATGTTAACCACATAAGTAAATGCTTTTAATTTTTCAGGTGGCGTGAAGTAGACGTTCAATATTTAAGAGATTTGAAACATCAGATGCGAGTAAAGTGTGAAAAGATAGAGGTATTTATCTCTCACATCTTAATAACCAACATGGTCTAGTGACTTTGCTTAAAAATCTGCCTATTATTTCAGGAGAAACGTAAGGACTCGGCTGAGAGTGTGAGGCGGCATCATGACACATGGAACTCGCTGTGGGGCCGCCCTGGCCACGGCGCCCCTCAGAGCAGAGGGAAGTACGCGAGGAGTAATCTTGCGCAGCTCCTTTACGTGGTGCCATTTGCCAATGCACAATAAACATAGAGTTAGCGGAGCTAGCATGTAGTGCCATAGCTTAAGGTAATATTACTAGATAATTATTAGATAATTTAAGGTATCTTTGTCTTTCATATTAATGAGATCAAAATACAGTGCAAGAAGATAAGTAAGACAGATTCACTTAAGCCAGATATGACTTATTATTAGTAATTCAATTATTTATTTAGGGAAACAACAGATTAAATCATGAAGTGACGTTATCTACATTAAGTTGGCAATTAAAAGTTACCTATTTATAGAATTTGTAAATCTCAACATATTACTTTAGGTAATAATATTAAATAGTAAAGTAGATATTCGTGTAATATATTCGAGTGAAAATGTCTTTAGTACAATAAATACCAAACCAATGGTGCCAATAATCTTGATAAGATGGCGATAATTAGGGTTCCGTAGCCGAATGGCAAAAAACGGAACCCTTATAGTTTCGTCAAGTCTGTCTGTCTGTCTGTCTGTCCGTCCGTATGTCACAGCCACTTTATTCTGAAACTATAAGCATCACATAGCTGAAACTTGGTAGGTAGGTGTATCTTGTTTACCGCTTTCCGATTCAGATACAAAAAGTAAGAAAAAATAATATTTAAGGGGGGGCTCCCATACATGAAACTAAAACCAAAAAAAATTTTTTTACTCAAACCTATGCGTGTGGGGTGTCTATGGATAGGTCTTTTAAAATGATGTTGAGGTTTCTAAAACCATTTTTTCTAAAAGTGTAAGGTTTGAGATATAGACGCTTCCAAAGTGGTGAAATGGGCGTCCCCTCCCATCTAACTTTTGAACTAAGAAAGTGAAAATTTTGAAAAAAATATATGATGTAGATCTTAACAAAAACTTGCAACGAAAATTGGTTTGAAGGAGATCGAACCAGTAGTTTTTGAGATATTGCACATTTTTATTAACCGCAAATATAACTTTGTCTTTCATACAAAACTATGAAAAACAAAGTTATTTTTGCTGTCGCAATATATTGTGATGTTTTCGTTAAGTGAAAGTAAGTGGACCCTGAATTTAGTTAAGGGTGGCACGGAACCCTCAGTGCGCGGGTCCGACACGCACTTAACCGGTTTTTTTAAGTTACTATTATATTCTCTTACGCTTTTGATACACTTAAACCATCTACCCATCGCAACGACCAGCCATTAATGGTAATAAGCAAAATACACATAGACGATAATTATATATCATGTATTCATGTTATGAAAATGCTACCTTAGAGGGAATAACTTAACTATGTAAAGTAATTTAGGTATAACCATTTCACTAAATAAAATAATAAACATTAAAAATATGAATTAGTTATTTTACTTGAACTGTACAAATTGTGACCACAATAACGCGACTGTAATAACAGTAATGTTTTCTGAATAATAATTACACTTCTACAATTTTAATTGTTTCATTTCATGGAACTTTGCGCAAAACAATTTACTTGAAAAAGCACGACTGGTGCCCATTTTTTCAACGTGCTAAAAAGAGATGAACTTTGTAAGTGCTATTCATCGAATGCTAAATATCAATACTTACGTAATACTTGCTGAAAATAAAGGTATGCTGCATACCTATACATGTGAGAGTTACTAAGGTATAATCTGACGTGTCAATACATTAGCACAAGCCGCGTAAACACTGCAGGAGACGCAAAGGAATAAACGCCTAATCTGCAATACGTAATGTTACCACAAAGATGTAATATAAGCTGTAAATTGTTTTATGAAACTTGCTGTATGTGATAATAAATGTGTCCTTGAACTGTCATTAGTGCTGGGATGTGGCAACCAGCACATTCCGGCCCACCGCATCGAGTTGCGTAACGGTGCATCCAAAACGCATCGATGGAATCTTTCGGCCACCATGCCACTTCGCATAATTAACCGGATGAACCGGCTACTCAATTCCGGCCTTTTAAATCTACTGTTATCTGTAGATACGCATTCCCATTTAATTGCTTTGATTAATAGTTTGTCAACACCATTGCTAGATCAGTTTGAGACATCTGTCAAAAGTTGAGTAAGAGTAGATTCATAAAACGAGTAAGGCATCTAACAAGCTTACTACAAGCATACACTAATACTCGCATGTATGTTATACTGAACACGCTGTTCAGAACACATTTTAAGTCACATTTTCTAAAATGATAAAGTATGCATAAACACGGCAATGACCATGGCAAGGCTTTGAAAGATGCTCAAAACTAAGTTCGAATTAATGTATGATCACAATCAAATCGATATCTTAAGCGAACTTTTAACATCGTAAATGTTTCGATAGGCATTCTCTGTAAACTAGTAAGTACCTAAGTAAACAAGAAATGTACAGCTGGTAAATGGTAAAGAATATTGACCTTTGAGAAATATCACAGCACTGAAGAAGTGAAGATTTATGATACTTAGGCAATACCGGCCGGCGGTATGTTGTTCTGACGGTTATTTGTCAATTTGAACTAAAACAATGGTTTGTACAAATGAACCGTGTAAAAGAAATTTTAACAACTTTCCATCAAGATAATAAAACGTTTTCTTTTGCTTAGAGTTATTTGGCTTTATTAATTTATTTGTAAACCCTTTGAATCGTACCCAATATTTATCGAATATTTTCTTCGAATTTGCTTATCTGTTAGCGTGGGAATTCAGAGGTTTTATCGATAAAGCCGCTTTTATGGATCTTTTCGTCCAACTAAACGTTTCTAATTGATAGCCACCTAATCAGCAAATAACGCACTTCACATAACACGCACGGTGCGCCCGTACACTACGAGGATGCGGTGAAATTCTGAGCAAACAGAAAAGTGCGTATATGTAAATGACGCATATATGGAGAAAGCATCGTATTATGACGCAATGGACATAAACCAGACAAAACTGTCATTCCGACTCGAGGGTGTGGCGATGACTAATTTATGCAATTTTGAATTGTATTCAAGGAAATAATTTAGAAACTTGATATCCTTTTTTGGTCACAACCAGTGTTGTAACTATAATTCAGAGCTTATAAAATTACGTTAAATAGTTCCATTTTGTTGGTGTCATATGCCGTATGTTGTGCACGTATTAATAAACTTATAGTATAATTAGTATTTTTTAATATTTTTATTATTCTTCTTACCATCTAGCTAGCTAAAGTCATAAAATGAAGTAACAAACAAGATGCAGTCTATAAAACTTAAATTATGTTACTTGTGAAACTAATTGCAGACTAAAGTTCACGATTTCGCCTAAGGCTTGCAATTGTTAAAGGCGTGAACCTTCACTAGTAATATTTTCTGTGCCTACAAGAGTAGGTAATTATTTGTCGCAACATAATTTATGAATATGGGTAAGCATTTTATAAACGTGTAATTGATATCTGACATTTAAGAAATGGAACAATTCCACAAGCGGTCACGTCATTTACGAAGAAAATATCTTTATTGTCTCGGTTTCAATCTGCATAAAAGGCTATCGCTAAATCATAAAGGTCAGGTAGAGTTACAACTTAATATAAAAGATATTTTGAATTTGACAATTATAATCAGACTGTGTGTATTTCCAGTCTTGCAACAACAAAACATTACTCATATAACTCTTTCTTTCACATATTAATCAAGCTAAAGAAGTAACTGCGAAAATCTGTTGTTCGTGGTAGACACACAGACTACTTAATTCCTAAATTGCTCTATTCAAAGCACGTTTCGAGAATAGCAAATCGGCAACAATAGTAGAAAATTAAAGGCTCTACTAGCTGACACACGAACTATCACCGAGCACTTGTCCCACGAGGCATTATTAAACAACGGATCAATGCGCACGTGACGCAACACCCTAACTAGAGGAGCTGCGCGGGAGCACCGTGTGCGCGCGGCCTAAGGTTAAGGAAAAGAAAGTCCACGCGGCAACCGGTCGCTGAGCTTTGACCCCAACACAATATACCACACTCCATTCAACTGTTTTTTTATTGTACACATTTTTATTTATTGCTTTTCAATTTGCTGTCATCTTGAATCCCATCGCTATCGTTTCACGCATTCATCACAATCTACGCCCAAATTCTTACGACAAACGCTCACCGGTTACGATGAATATGAATTTGAACTTACCTACATCGATGCCGGGCTAAATCATTTGAGAATGTAATTGCATTCATTTGTTCCATCTGAGAGAATATGAAAAACAGACGTCGTGTAAGTCTGACGCGTTGAAATCTTTATTACGCAGCAATCGTCAGCGGTATTTTGAATAATGGTTTTGCGAGACTGGGTTAACTAACTTTATTATCTGTATGATATTTTACTTCCTATTCATATATTTCGCCCTTCTTATAGCGCAGCGGTTAGAGGGTCGCAATTTTTAAGCGATGGCTGCGCCAGGTTCGATTCCCGGGTCGGGCCAAAAATATGTACCTGGGTTTTTCTGTTCAGAAATTCTCAGTCAGAGAAGCCCGGAGTTTGGAAGTTGGCGGTGTTTAACTCCCGTGCCTCGGAAAGCACGTTGAGCCGTTGGTCCTGCGCCTGATCTTTCTGATCGTGTCAGATTGCTGTCCCATCGGGCTATGAGAGTGAAAGGAATAGAGAGTGCACCTGTGTTGCGCACACACTTGTGCACTATAATATGTCCCGCGCAGTCGGTTAGTCATTGTGATTGGCTAGTCTGGCTAGGGGGCAATTTTTTTTTAAGTTACATTATGTTGTTTTGTGATTCAAATGATTTTGAAACGTAATATTCTCTAGGCGTCAGATGTTAAGTAATCAGTCCAGGCGATTTATATCGAAATATCGTGCGACGTCGCACGCAAGGGACGAGAATACGAAACAATGCAATGCGTCGGTGATACCTATCAGTCGTTAGGTGGGCTCTTGTTAAAGGCTACTCTTGAACATGAAAACTGAAGGACTAAATTAAGTGTTGGTATAGTAATCAACTCAATATCACAAATTACATCAAATTATGTACGTACATAATACAACGAAATGTTACTTGAATCATTCGTCAAGATGTTTTGGGCCGTTGATGACAGTCACCAATAGTATATCAAAGCACATTTATTATTGTGTCAAACCGTCATCACATCACACCGAGACAAATTAATGGAGTGCCGTCGCAGCGTGCCCTTATCCGAATCACGGTGACGCTGGCGTAACTCGTCAGCGAATAATGATTGCAGCAATTCATTACTCTGTGACGACGATCAAGCGCATACTCTCGGGTGTTATTAGCCGCGCATCGGATACGGTTCGCCGGAATCACTTGTTTGACGTGCGACTTGTTTGGTAACACGGGAATAAACACGGCACCTGTTGACGTTACATGAGCGTGCCGAATGTCTTCAGTGATGTCCGACTTGGTGGAAATGAGGCCAAGTTTCATTTGTTTTAAAGGGCTCCGTATCTGGTTTAAAATGATCTAGCAGACAAATTAAAAATTTGATAGGAGTATTTTTATTGTTTTTTTAGGTCGTTCCGTGAAGCGTAGGTGTGTCGTGTTGTATAAAAAAGGCATTTGTTTTCTGAGAACAAACGTGATATAACTTTTATTATATCAAAAGTTAAAGGAAGTGAATGCAGTTGTGTCGTGTGTGGTGTGGGAATTTCAACAAAAATTGGTCAAGTATGTGACAGTTATTAAAGTTTTGATACATACAGTCATCTGTATATTGCTTTAATAAGTTATTTAAATTGTCACCCAGTCAGTTGCAAGAATCGCTTATTAGTTTTTAAAGTCACTTTTTGGCTGAATGTGTCAGAAGTTGTATGGTATAAGTGTCACATTAACTCGTAATGTGACTTTAAAAACGAATGAACCTATAGCATCTTTGCAAGTAAGTAGCGCACGCACCGCTTTATTATTATTTAGTTTTGTTCCGAAATATTTAGACGTTAAATGTTTAAATGTTCGCAAACACTGTCATTGTCCTGATCTTGGCTGTTGTTTTCCATGCTCGTTACGTGCGTAAATAATGCGCTCTATGCGTATTAACGCACTCTGCGCAGCCTCTTGTTTTAAGACTGATTAGATTTAGTTACAAAGCATTTGTTTTGTTTTCGCCTAGGAAGTCGGATAGATGTGGGTGAACTGGGTGATTTGCAGCTTGAGCATTTGCAAACTCTATGATGATGACTCTCAAGTTTTTTATAGTTTTTCTTTAGATACATTCGCAATGAATGTCATTGTTGTAACGTGCTAACGTATAGCAAGTGATTGGTTACGTAAAGGATACATTACATATAGTAAGTACTTACTTTCTTTCACATTTTGGAACAAACAAGGTAGAACATAGGCTCCTAATAAGTTCTGGATAACGTTATCGGTCTGATACTGTCTTCATACGAAATGACGTATATTTAAATTGTTCGTTGGATAGTGTTTTTCGTCGAAGGTGCAAAAGACCCTTAACATGTGAAATGTAACAAACTAACAACATCAAAACGTAACGAAATCCTAGTTACCTTTAATACAAGATAGCTTGATATCAATGTTGGCATTCTTATTCGAGCACAAGCGCTGTATCGACTGGAAAATAATTAGTGTTTACCTCACATCCGAGTAAGCTGTAGGTTACCGCGTATAATCAATGACAGACGAGGGGCAGGTTTGTAAACAGTGTAAAGTGTCACATCCTCCTTCGGATGTGGTATTTTACACAATCGGTGGTGGTTCAGCGGGCCGAGGCTGCTCAATCGCGCAGTGTGTGTGGATCGAGCGGCGCGAGTGACGGTGCGCAGACGCAGATAAGGCGGCGTTGACACAGTGCGACCTACGGGCAGGACGACACCATGCGGATTGTGAGTACCCGTGTTTATATTATGGGTGCCGGTTAACAGTGTGAACTATGAAACAGTGGAAATTTTCAATGGTACATAACTGTGCTGAACCGTGAAGCTTAACCGTGAGTGGTTGAAATAAGTAAGGACAGCTAAAATATGTTTTTATGAACGTTTATGATTATATTGTCACTAAAGATAGTTCAAGTGATATTTTATAAGTCCCTTTACATTATTTTGTTATATACCATTGATAAATTTACCATAGAGGAAGTATAGAATAGACTCCATTATACATCTTAAATACTTTGAAAAATATAATCAGGTTGATTAGAAAATTCTGACTCTACCAAATACTAATTGTTGAAACCGATGCTTGTAATATCCATAAGTTTTACGCATTGGCTATTTTACCAGACGAAAAAGTTTTCTCTCACGTAGCTAATGATAGTGTATTATTCAAATGAAATTTAACCTTTCACTGTGAGTGTCGTTACGGAATTGTTTAGTGATGTCAACGTCTGAACATTATTTTCTTAATTATCTGGCACTTATTCGCGACTATAAAAATTTTACTATAAAAAATTAATTAGGCTCTACACATAATATCATCGTAATTGACTGATCTTTAGAAAAAAACGTAAATTGAATTAATAGCACGTAGGAGTCTTCTAGAATATTACGTAAAGCTGGAAACTTTTTTTACTGCTAAGTAAGCTTCGGCGGGTCGCATTGCTTGTCGTAAAACAAACTTCGCAAACCTTTTTTGGATCATTGCTTCATCGACGTAACATTATGTTTTACCGCAACGATAAACTTTATTAAAACATATCATCGATGCACTTTCCCCCCAGTGACGCAATGCATGCGTGATGATGCGATCAGCTCGTTTGCATTAATTGTCGGAAGTCGGTCAGCAGTATTAGGATCAGCTCTGACACTAAGTTACGTGTTTACGTGAATATTATGTTTGTTTCGGATATTGACACGTCATTATTAGCCGCAGTCTAGACGCGGTGACGCAAGATTGAGGGAACTCTTCATCGAACATGTTCAATTAAAATCTCCACTTCCTCATAGTAATGCTGTAAATGCGAAAGTAACCAACCGGTCGTAACAAATTTTGAGGTTCATTGAAATAAAAAGTCTACTGAGATTCAGATGAAAACCCTAAGATTTTTGATAAATTATAAAGTTTTTATAAAATCAATGCCACTTCTTTCATTCTTTATACTTTTCCTTACCTGAAGGTTGTCTGGAAGAAATTGCTTCAAGCAATAAGACCGCCTGAATTGTACTCCTATTTAATATTTAAGATGTTTCTGTATTATTTATTGTTTATGGTGTGCAATAAAGTATATTTATTATTATTATTATTAATATCAATGCAACGTAAACAACTGGTTTTACATAAAGTTGACACTATGTTCAGAACCTACCTTAACAATAAAGTGCTTAGCCTTCCTGTTTCGAAATTTTTTTGAGAACATCAAGTTCGCGGCGAACGTAAATTTTAAGTTTTATGGTTATGATGCAGGCAATTCCAGTAACGAATGAATTTATTGTAAACGTTCATATCCAAGCTTTGAGTATATAGCCCCTGGAGATGCCATACACGGGCGACCCCCTCCGGCAAAGTACGTTGGTCAACTGTTCAAACACGTTATATAAAACTACTTGAAGTCGCTACACCGCCATTTTGCATCGTTCCGTATCGCGTGACGCTTCTCTTGAAAAATGGTACTGCACAAGTATTCTCATGTAAAAGGCGATCTGACAGCTCAAATTCGCAACAAGATCGCGTTTCCTACCATAGTTAAGTATTTTTAGTAACTATTAAATGTGTATTTAAGTACAATTTCCATTTAAAGAAAAAACCGTTGCGATACGTAAACGACAGAAAAATGTAAACATGAATACAGTGGTACGGAGGTGAATCGGTCTTAGTGATGTGACTCAACATAATCATTCACTCACTGGCCTTACTGGAGTTAGTTTTATAATCAGTTTTTTTAATTAGATTTTGAATTAAGTAGTAAGTATAATGTATGTTATATTTAAATCTTGTACGGTAAATAAGAAAAAAATACTTTCTTATCCTCTGGTCATACGATGTTGAAATTTAGTCTGAAAATGAAAAGAATTGTTGGCTATAAAAATATTTCGAGGTAAAAGGAATACATTTGGTCCGGGATTATGACTGTATGTTATATACTATATACAGGGCTACAGGCTTACAGGTTAAGTCGACCTAAATCCTGTAAGACGTGGCAGTTTACGTCATGCCTGACTGATTTGACTATCGAACCCTATATTCAAAACTTTACCGTTAAGTTATCGGACTTTTAATTTATTTTATAAAAACTCCCGATTTTTGTCTATTGCTCCCCTTTTTCGTGTTTTGTCCCTCAACTTTGTATTCTTTTCGCCAATTTTTGTGTAGTATATTAGTTGCTTTATTATTTTTAACACTACATCACAAGTAACTGAACCAACTTGAACCAACATACAAAAATTTAACCAACAATATTGAATACTGCCAGTGCTTCAGCTGCAGCAACAGCTGAAGCAGTTACCCAATCTTCACAATGTGTAATTGTAAGTCTAAGAGCCTTATTGAAATCCTTGAGTGGTTTAAGTATAGATCTGCTAGCTGCTGCATATTTCCTTTAATCACATTAAATTATTGGCTTTTGGGTTCTACCGATATGTACGTACATATCGGTTTTTAACCGACTTAAAAAAACAAACATTTATGTTTGGCTTTTTAGTTTTTTTCAAATCGGTTTTTTCATTATTATTTATTATTGTTCCAGGACAACCCTAGTGCAATCCTAATGCAGCCAGTGTAAAACGAAAAATGATTTCTTGAGACAATATTCGTAGATATGCATTACCTGTGTTATTCTGTCTTAACTTTTTACGTAAATTAACGTTTATAGAATAGAATAATCAAAATGTGTACTTATCTTTTTTTTTTTTTTAAAGACTTTATTGCACAAATTTAGTGTACAAAGGTGGACTTAATGTAATCATTTGAAGCTCATTAGTAAATATATATCATATATTAAGAGGCTTCGATTTGGACTAATCTACCTGTTAAATGAATATATGTTGGGGTTATTTCGCTGTAATGGACAACAATCAATCACCGATCAAGTCACTATGTATCAGGATTACTATTTCTAAAAAATATACACATATTCACAACTTGAATTCATAAAAAATCACATGAAAGAAATTTTCAGCGAGAATCATTCAGTTCATTCAGCAAACTGATCTGACTCATTCTTCGCGTGTCACATCACTATCTTGTTCGTATGTATGCTGCGTAGTTACGTGAAAACTCTGATTGTGTGCGTGTAATGTTTCATGTGTTGAATTTTTTTGTAGTGTGCGTTTATCGCCACAGCAAAATTTGTGTCTGTTGAGTTATTCATCTAATGGTGGTGTGCTGTACGTGTTTACCTCACTCCCCCCTAAAAGTGGTGAAAAAATTTGTTAGACGCGTGTCCGTATTGGCATCTCCAGGGGGCTATATACTCAAAGTATCCAAGTTACGAAACTAATAGCCGAAAATAAACAAATATTATTCAGATACACATAATTTGGAGAACACTAATATATGTTACGCAAGAAACATTGTTAAAAAATTAATAAACTTCTAAAAGAAAAAACATGAATACGGAACACTATGAAAGGAAATATAAAATTCAATTTATACATTTGTGTCAGGGACCAGCCCACATAATATGAGTATCTACTTCTGAACTATCCTGGTTGTTTGACACCATAATTTGTATGTGCTAAACGCACTTATCACACTTTTGTATGGAATAAACAAAGTTATAATTGAATCGTTTTTTATTCTAAGTCATGAAGTAGAACTAGTTAAACTACCTATGTACTTATAGTATGCACGGAATCGTATTCCAGGACAACGTTGCTATATTAGGTAAGGATGCTGCTAGTCGACCTTTAGCCCTATGACTTAACTGTCGTTAGGTAACATACGTAACATTGTGGGCTAGCCAGCAGTATATACTGAAGTTAATTCTTAATAATGATACAAAAATACATTTTGTTATCAGCTGCTAGACTCCGAAATTTTCAAAAGTAGACTATCAATGCCGAAACTATTTCAGTCAACTTTTGATGTAATAAAAAAAATATTATAACACAAGCGATCCCGGCGACCTTGGTTTCGTTGCCCTCGGCGGCCCCGTCCCCGTTTCCTATGTTTTGATTGACACCGTTTAAACCTTCCTTGGACTTCCATGAATATTTCAAGACCAAAATCAGCCAAATCGGTTCAGCCGTTCTCGAGTTTTAGCGAGACTAACACAAATAGCAATTCATTTTTATTATATAGAGATTTATAGTCTAGCTAGCCAGTATTGTTGTTCATACTTCGAGTAAAAGAGCGTTTTGTTTTATTTAAATTGGAAGACAAAATTCAAAACACTTGATGAGCAAAATAATGAATGACATAATATTTTATTGTTCATGAAGAAAAGCGAGAAAAGCAACAGTCCAGTCTAGCAATTGTACGCATCTATAACTTGGAAAAGGTTATTATACTCACCGACCCAACATTACGTTAGATTAATAGATGTAATTAAAATTGAAAGTGATATGCGCACCTAACAATTACATTCGTATAAAACCGCTTAATAACTTAATTTAGTAACAACGATGCATGGGTTAATACCCTATACTTTTACCCATAGTTTACTGATTTTGTAACAATAGGCTTTGATTTTCTTTGTACCAGACAACAATGTGTGAAAGACACCTACTTCCGGATTGCTCGCCGCATAAAGTTACCATAATTTTCATACTGATTCCTTTAGCATACAAGTTCTTATTTAGAGTGTAATCAAAAATAATTGAGTTTTTAATAGCTCCACAAGTACCTCTGTATTTAGTAATTGTTTGGACAAGTCGAGTGGCATAGGGATTACTTAACTACGAGGTGTGGTCCAAAAGTTTCTGGCTGTAAAAATTTGGCTGCTAAAAATAAAATAAAAAATAAGTCATCGCGATTGTCATTTATTCCGCTGTTTCGTGTATGATTTTGGTGTTTCTGTTGCTTGTAGTTTTGATTTTACGGCGTTTAAAAGATAGGAAGTTGGTAAATTTTCGATATGTTCAAATTGGAATATCGTTCCGTGATCAAATTCCTGACCAAGGAAAGAATCAGTCCAACCGATATAAAAAAAGGTTAGATGCCGTGTACGGGGATTCTTCGCCGTCGTTTTCCACCGTTAAAGAATGGAGTAAGCAGTTTCGTTTAGGACGGGAGTCCATTGACGACGAACCTCGCTCCAGCCGGCCTATTCAAGTACTCACCGAGGACTGTGTCAAATTAGTGGAAGAGGAAGTTCTGAGTGATCGAAGACTTAAGACTAAAGAAATAGCGGCAAGAACCGGGCTTTCGAAATCTTCAGTACTTAGGATTCTTCATGAACATTTTCACATGAATAAAGTTAGTGCTATGTGGGTACCCAAACTTCTTTCGAGCTTGCAGCGAACAGGGCGAAAAGCGTGTTCTCAAGAAGTTTTAGACGCGTATAGGCGTTGCGGAAAAAGTTATTTGTAGTCGATTGTTACGGGAGACGAAACCATGGTTTTGTACTATGATCCCCTGTCCAAAAGGGAATCGATGGAGTGGCGTCGTCTTGGTGTAAAGCCGCCTAGAAAGGTCAAGGTAACGCAATCCACCAAAAAGATAATGGCAACGGTATTCTGGGATTGTCACGGAATACTGATGATTGACATAAAAGGAAGGTATACCACGGTAAATGGCAGCTACTACGCTACCCTTATTGAGCAGTTACGAGAGGCTATCAAGCAGAAGCGACGTGGAAAAATCAGTAGAGGTGTGCGGCTTCTCCACGACAATGCTCCCGTTCACACTGCTGCAATTGCCAAAGCTGCTGTAGCAAAATGTGGCTTCGAGGAAATTCGCCACCCACCTTACAGCCCTGACCTGGCCCCAAGCGACTATTATTTGCTTTCAAGACTTAAGGTAGACTTAAGGGGAAGACGGTTTTCTTCGGATGATGAAGTAACTCAAGCGGTTTTCGCCCATTTTGAGGACAAAACTCCAGAGTATTTTTTTAAGGGGATAGAAATGCTTATCACGAGTGCAAAGTGCATTGAAATAGAGGGGGACTATATAGAAAAATAAAAAAGGTTTTGTAAATATATCTACTACAAATACCTCGATGTGCCAAAAGAGCTGCTACTGCATGTGCGTAAAAATATTTAATAAAATCCCCATACAATTTAAGATATAAGTCTTATGGCCAAAAAGTTTCGGGAATGGCTTATTATCAAATGTTATTATAGTATTAATGAATTTATGAATGACATTACCTAATGCTGATATTAACTCTGACGTTTTATTTTATATTTTGTTTAATTAATTCATTGCAATGTAATCCTGAAACTAACATTGTAATGTATAAATCCCAATTTGTAATTTATAATATACATGTTAATATACCTGAGTTTGCATGCTGTATTTTATGACTAAATAGGTTATAAGCATCTATTTCACTGTATACCAACTTGTGATCAACTGTAACCAAACCCTATTTATGGCAAATAAATGAATTATGAATTATGAATTAATACTTGTTTTCATTGTTAGGCCGGACACTTTTGGACCGCACCTCGTATATACGAGTATGAACATCATCGGGGTATAATTTGATGGAGAGTGAGCAAGCAAGATTGCTTTATTGAATGAAATTAACAACGATTAGAGATGTCACCAACTATAAAAAAAACAACGTATGCAAATACGACGAGCCAAAAAATCCTGGCTGGAAATTCAGATACCACTTTACTGCATAATCCAGCTTAGCTAACTGTGGATTAGGTCCAGTTTCTTCAACGATAGTAATGGAAAAGTTACGTTACCAGCGGTTGAATATTTGAGGTTTTGTTTTAATTAAAAAAAACCCGCCTTTCTGTCATTTGGTTAAGGTAGTTTTTCTTCGTAAACACACAATCGTAAATATTCAATGGCTGGTAACGTATAACTATTACTATCGATAAGGAAATTGGGCTTAAATCAATATTCTACTACTGTATGTTTAACAAGAACAAGTCGCACTGGTATTTTAGTCTGTAACTCTTATATTGGTGAAATGGAAAAGGTAAACTGCAGTTTCTTGCGTTAAGCGAACCAGCTTATCTACGCCGCTTTGATCACGAACTAACGGGTTACCTTTGAACCTTTCGCTGACTTCTGCAATATAATGGCTTCGTTCGTAAAGCTATAATAAACCGCCGTCAAGCAAGTCGCTCTAAAGCTTTACAAAACAATAGAGTAAATTTATTTAATTGCTAATTAATTAATGAAGATTACGTGCAATCGTTTAATACTAACAAACAAGAAAAAATTAAAACTAAGACATGCAACATAAAAAAATATAATAAAAAAATATATATAATTCCATTTTTTATTACGTTGTAATTAATAAATCAAAACGTTCGACTGCTCGACGTCTCCCATATTAAACGCGACAGCTGTTTTTGTATTCTAAAGCTGGATGCCACTACCAGATTTAACAAGATAAAGTTTGTGGGCGCCAAGCAACTGTCAGCGTCTGTATAAAATGCTTACTGTCTCCCAGACCGCGACTCTTTTGGCGTGAGACAGTGAAAGCCCGAGATAGCCATATAATTTTGATATTTTTCTCACGATCTTTTACCGCTGATTAAGCTACATTTGTGCATAGTTTCATTGTGTAAACTGTTTTCTATGATCTGATATGCAATTATAGCAAGAGACAAACGTACGTGGATAGCAGATAAACGTAGGTGGCAAAACAATTCGATCATTGGTTACTTCCACTGAATAGGTTACTTCCATAAATTACTTTAGCAAACTCAAGCACTTCACTTGGGAAACAAACGGGAGAGTCACATGTTAGGCAAAGCAACAACAGAAGGACATCATACACCGTTTATCAATGGAAATGGCGTTCATAATTATTACGATACTGTTCAAAAATTAATGCGTAACTAACTATAAAAAGATTAATCATCGGGTGAGATGGTGTGGTATAAAACTCACGTGGCAAATTCAATTTAGATCTTCTAACCATAACTACGTACATAATGTTGGGGATATGCCTGCACCTGGCCATAATGATAAATGATAAAGAGCTTTAGTATATCTGCGAAACGTATGATCAATGAGCGTCAAAATCATTTGTTCGGTAATGCATTACCTCGTAACCAAATGGTAACATTCGATCTATAACAATTTATTTAGCCATGACCCGTATGTTATGTTCCTCGTTTGGTTATCCAACTTTACAAATTGTTTTCTGTATTGAGCACTCTTCATAGTGCCATAGGCCCGAGGGGAATCGTCATTGTACATTGCGTTTGCTTATGCTTGATTTATTTCGGTTTCTATAAAGGTTACACTTGTGTAACTTGCCTTACATAGCAGCATAGCATCTACCTCTAACATGTTTTTGCTTTCGTTTGAAATCAACAGTGGGATAGAATTTACACAAGTTGCCATATTGAGATTGGGTATCGTAACAACACACCATAAAAATCGAAGATAAATAGCGACAATTCGAGGTTTCCTCGAAAAACTTACTTCCTTTTTCAATTATTTCTTCATAAGAACACATATAACTTCAATCGGTTACGAAATTACTTTTATTTTTCTGTATTTAATTGGTCTTATTTAGTAATCCATTTTTTTATTTATGATACATGTTGCAAATGTTATTTTTGCCCTACAGCAATATTAATTTTATTGAATACTAGTTACGTTGGTAATATACATTATGTTTAGCCTTTGATTAGATCGCTTAGCCGTTATTTATCGCTTGAAATGATGACCTCTTGACCCAAGTCCATCATATCCCAACTCCGAAGTGTTTGCCCTGGGGCGGATTCCTAGTTAATGGCTTTAAAAGTAATTTTTAGACTTAGCTTAACTATTTAACTAGTTGCCTTAGATTTAGTAACAGTTTAAATGTTATTATGCCTACCTACCTGAAGATGACACAATTTTACTAGGTAGTTAATTGTTATCGAAGTCTTAAATAAAATTTGCTCAATGCATCATCAACACGAGATAGCCCATTTATTTATATGAATCATTAGAAACTCGGAGATTTCGAGCAGCTATGGTAGATATCAATATATATTCATCTCCTTAAATTGGCCAACTGTTCACTAAAACACGCTGCAAATAACAAACGACAAATCATCATGGTGAAGAAATCGCTTTCTTTTTTACGAATATTTAAGTTTGATTGACGTTACTAAGAGTCAGCTAGAGTTGCTTTGGGTGGGCTTGATCGGTGACGCCCTTTGTTCCTCATTGACGCCTCGCTCGTAATAAACATTTGTATAATAACGTGTGTATGAGCAATGAGCACACGTCAAGTAGATGATTTATAGGCAAATGGTATTTTGGGCAACCAACCTTCCACAGACACTCAATTGAAGTTTGAAAACCATGGAATTTCATCTTAAGATATTACTCTACAAGAACATAGGTACGCAATAAGTATTAGAAATTGAAAATATTATGTAGAGAAAATAAACAGCAACAATTTTGTTCACGTAACTTAGTACAACAAACAGTTCAACCTGCAGGTTACAAAAATTAGCCTGTTTTGCCGCCAGCCAAGCGTACTAAGCGAACAATGACACAAACCTCTAATCTCGCAGGAAAAACGAGAGGCTATTGCGGAGCTGAAACTAAATAGTTATTCTTTCCTCAATCATCCACGATTGTCGAGAGCTTTGTACCCAGGCGACAACTGCAAATCACAGGTCTATTGTGAGCCGGTAGATCTATATTCAAATGACGAATCGTCGTCACTTAACATTAAGGAAGTGAGAGACAGATTTCAGATTAGATAATAGTCTGATATTTGCACCAAAAGACGATGCAATTCCAGTTTGCACGTGGCCGTCGTATATGGACTTGATAGAGGCCGTTGATTATGTAAAATATTTATCTATGGTTTTCATCAGTTCATTAACGTTTATAAATATTAATGCTAACTGCTCTGTATTGACAGAATTGTATATCTTATTAATTGTTGGGTAAATACTTACTTATTCGGCTGCTACTCGGTTGTTTAATATTGTTACGATTTGATTTGAGTCCTATCCAGAACTAATCATTCATGGGTTCTCTTAAACCGTCACCAATTTTGAAGACACATCGGGGAAAACTCATTATTTTGGCCACATTCAGGCCATTATGGATGAAGCTTTTATGGTTATCGTGTTTTTCATATTACTTATCAAAGGCTTTACTACCGTTTTCACCAAAACTCATCCCTCCCACATCTACGAACATCTCAATGCACTATTCATTCGATTCATTACCCAATACAAGGAGGCACTAATTAGGCCATAGCGTAAAGACAATGAATGTACACACTGAGATAAGCGAAGAACATCTAGTTAACAAATGCACAATGTAACAGCATTGTATATCCATGGCAAAAGCATTATTCTCAAACATTAATACTTATCATTCTCATATAATGAGGTGTCGCAAACCATATTATTGACCAGACACGTTCTAAGTAGAACAAAGTACTCGCATTCCCACCGGTATCCTACAAACAGGCCAAAATTTTTCAAGATAAGCACAACAATATGATTGTTGAAATACCTGCGCGATTTATTTTCGTTATAATATGGAAGTTGAAGCATTTTCATATTAGACTCGATTGTTCACCGTATTATTGTATGGAAAAAAAGTCGTGGTTGCGCGTGATAAAAATTAAATCATGCCATTTTTAAATTTGATTGCTGTGAATGACAGTAATATTTTATCCAAACAGCAAAAAAATATGGTCGAATAACGATTGCTATGGTTTATATATTGAATAAGGATGCAAATGGTCGAGGTCTCTGGCGCCTAACCACCTTAAGATCCAAAATCGCTTGCACTTCGCGTCATCTCTTGTCTGATTGAAGTGACGCCTGTTGCGTGCAAGCGATTCTCGCTGAATTATCACATACGACGAAGTAACTAGATGCAATGTGGTACTTAAAGTGTATAGCAGTATTATATCCCTAAATAAGTAAATGGTCAAATGTTGGACTCACGACTTGCATTTGGTAGATTGATCGGGTCGTGACGTCTGTGCCAGATCTGCTTGAACCAACTCATGACTTTGAAATATTGTGATCTATGGATATCATTGAGCGATTTGACAGTGACGATGAGCTAATAGTGATAAAACATGGATCATTTCCATACTTGGTATGGAATTTTTTTAACTCTTTGAGGGCATAATATAAATAGTTATATTTTGCGCCATAGCATGGATTGTTAACAGATCTAAGCTACCTAACGAGCACTTTGAATCTATGCATGCATATATGGACACCATATAGTACTACGACGATGCAACAAACCCATGTCAAGAAGACTGTAGACCCACTGGATGTAAACTAAGCACGTCAGACGTTCCTACAGACAAGACAAGGTATTCATTTCAGCTTATTAAATTCACCGCCGTTATTACTCAAAATTGCACTCGTTCCGCCTATAATGGAATTAGCCCCACAATACATTTACTACAAGGGCCTTTCTCTGATAAGGTACCGGCCCCTCTACTAAAGATTAACTACGAAGATAATACAGATAGGTAAGTAACTGACTAGCATCCGAATAATACTAGTAATATTTAAGTACCTCGTAATGTATGAAAGTTTAAGATGTAAAGGTATAATTAAACTTTCGAGCCTAAATTAACCAATTGGTTGATATTATTGAAGTGTAAATTTATTCATTAATCATTACTCACCGTCTCAAAATAATACGATCAGAATACCCTTAGGTAACAAAGTAAATAGGCTCGGAACGAAATGAACTGAAAATTATAATATTTACGTCATCAATCATTCCACATCAAAGACTTAAGGTGTGCAGCAAGCTGCTTGAACATACAAATAGGTTAAAACTTGCATGCTACATTTATTTGCCAACAAATAGCAAGAATTATTTAAAGGACGCAAAAAAACTTTAAAAGCATCACTTATGCCAAAATAAACTTTCATTTTAAACACTAATAAAAAAACATATTTTTTTAATATCTGTCTTTGTATGACATACTATTATGTTGCTTAAATCAAGAATTAAAATCAAATTTGAAGCGCAGCAGCTGTGGAACCTAATGCTCGTATATATATTCATAGTTCGGCTGCTCTATGATCCATCCCATCCTAGTCACGCGAGCAAGTTGGTTAGATAAGCTTCTGTTGTCGTTTTCTCACGCTAAGCAATATGTGTCAGCTCACTGAATATTTCCTCCACTTAATCATCTTCTCTGACATAATAACAGTTTTGTATACAGTCGCGAGGAAATTAATGAGGAAAACGTAAAAAAAGTACTTTTAAAAGTATGTCACTGAGTCAAAATTAATTAGTTTTTATAGGCTCCTTCCCGATGTATTGACTAGCATTATCATTGATATAATTTTGCATGTTATTAAGGTGTTTCACATTACATATCTTCTCGCTTTAATTTCTGCATCTACATGCATTCAAACATTATACACAATTCGAGAAATAGCAATTTACGCAAATTCTGCACGTTGCGATGATGTAAACTTTCTCTGTGCCATGTAAGGTGACAGTCAATTACATAGACGTAGTATACAAATATGTTTCCCTCACACAACTTTAATAAACCTTTTACGATTTGACTACAGTATACAAGTTAAACAATCAATGGATCTTAAAAATACGTAATCAAAGTTCAACATGGCTCACCTGCCTAGTGACACAATTAATTGACCTTAAAGTTTTTATTTATGCATCTAATTTCGGATCATAAATATTGATGATCCATTTCATAACAGTCGCTAATTATTTTTCTATAGTTAGTCCATTCATAATTAGCAGTTATGTAAGGAACATTATGGGTTTATGGCAGGTCCATGACGTGTCCGCTCTATACTCATTAAACGAAAGCGTATTTTACTCGTATACATATTCATTGGGGTTCCATAGATCCAGTCGTCTTGAATACAAATTCGGCCATTAAAGACCCGAGATGGCGTGTAACAAATTGATTACAATCTCAAAAGATAATGACAGCTTTTTGTGAAGCATTAGTTACTCCACTTTGTTGGGTTAATAGCGTTTTTACGCTCTTAACACGGAGTTTCCGAGTTTCACAACTAGCGTAGTGAGCAGAAGGCTTGTAGAATGTATGCACCCGGCTTGCAGTATAAGTAGGCATCAGCCGGTATCGGTGCATCGCGTTCGCGAGGTCACGATGAGGGAGAGTGCCTGCCCTCACGACCGACCGCATCTTTTATGCATGCCTATTATTGCATTACAAAGAGATGCCGACTCAACTACGTGCACTACATTAAATTTATTTCTCACTTTCTTTGGGAAAGGATGTTTCAATGGAAATTCACCGTTTTGTAATCATCACTCACTGCATAGCATTGACGAGAGAGTATCAACAACAATTTGGAATCTGCATGTCAATATTCCTAACAGATAGATAAATAGAGACAGTGCTTTACTATTTTAGCAGCAAGAACATAATTGATGATAATAGACCTTTAACTATGAACTAAGGTGTTGAATGGAAAAAAAAACGTGTCATAAGTTCACTTCATAATTCGACAACCATTTTACCTTCACTTGTATAATCAATTTGCGCAAGGAATTTCGTAAAGATTACGCGTAGATGAGTTGTGCATCAGAGTAATTATTATGATTTATGCAAATCCAGGTAAGGCATACTACCACAATCGCATAGAAATTAAAATAATCTCTCCCTCGTCTGGCACGTAACTGCAGATATTCATTTTTGTACCTTTAATTTTGACAAATAATATTAGATTTTTCATCTTTTATTACAATTTATAAAATTTGCCCCTGGGTCTTAGTTAAAAGGTAAGTTCAGTACCTACACCTACAGCTTTAGTAAGTTACATTCGCAAAGTATTTGATTACTAACACTATCCAACATACTAGGTGCCAACATGTAATGACTAGCTCATACTGAATCTACTATCAATCATCAACAAAAAGAAGCTTATTAAAATTGACTTCTTATATTGATAAATTACAGTACAAAAACAAGTAATAAATGAATCACTCAGCCTTTTATGGTATAATTCAGTTCGCGGCATGCCACAAAGTTAGTTTCGTAAGAATACATTACCGCACTCTACCTACATGGTGGCGGCGCAAAGCTTCGTGTGTAAAGGCTCGTTAGGATATAATTAGGAGATAAGTTAACATGCCCGATACCTGTGACAAACAATAAATTTATTATACAACAATAATAATTCATCTTTTAAGAAATTAAATAGAAATAGTTGTTTTTGAATAGGTTAGTCTTATTTTTTTATGTTGCATGTCATAGTTTGAATTTTTTCTTATTTGTTTTTAATAAAGATTTTAAGTTTTTATTTTTATAAATAAATTTAGACTATTTAGAATTAACTGTTTATTTTTAAAGATTTTCTCCTACTGCAGGCTACAACTTGATTTCTGCTTAGCCCAAAGGTATGACTGGTAGAGAATGCCATATGGCGTTAAGTCCACCTTTTGTACAAACTGTGGTTGTGCAATAAAGTATAAATAAATAAATAAACCTGTATATTCTGATGAAGATATTTCGTTTTTATTACTTTATACAATGTTGTTATTTGTAGTTAAGCTCATAATCTAGTTTGGCAATATAGATTTGGCGGTTGCAATAACTGTAAAGGCTGTACAGTCAGTACAGTGAAACAAATCAATTAAAAGTCTGATTTAAACGAATAGGTGCACGACATGGCATGCATGGCGCAATACTTTATTGTGGCGCATGCCTCGTTATGGTTATAACAAGTAATTATTCTTATTTTGTATGTAATAACAGGGCAGCGATGTCAGCCAGGAGCTTGCGGCGCTGCCTCCTCTTGTAATTGTAATTTGTAATCAGCCACTCGAGGTTTGACCGTGTTATCAGCTTACACAATGCATTCGGCGTCTACAGAAAGATTGTCGTAATTGTACCTATTTATGAGAAAGATCTAGAGCAATCATTATTATTCTTTGGAACAATTTAGTTTAGATACATCGTATTGGAATCGTCATTGCACATAGAGTCAAAGTAGTCCATACTTTATTCTCTCGATCTCGTAGTCCAAAAAACTTATAAGTACAAGTGTACCTACATACTCATGGTGCATAGAACTTCAAAAAACGATGAGAGATTTGAAAGCCGTCCCTTTGGATGGCGTCATTATGGATTGCACACGTTTTTGATTTGGACGATAACGTTTTTATTATTTTATTTATCTTTTACTGTTTCGATCTCAACGTCCACACTAAATGCGTTAACGAATTCTATTAAGAGTGTGCGAAGAGCATCGGCGCTATTACAAAAGAAAGATTGACAGTCGAATAAACTCGTGAGAAAACTTCGACAAATATTCATACGAAAACCATACGTAGATACGTAATACTTTTCTACATGTGAGGAATTCCATACTCATGTCTTTATAATTACACACTTATATATCGTTACATTGGTCAGGATCTTAATTAAGTTACTTCTACAGTGAATGAATTAGCATAGCTTCATTAGGCCTCACTAATCACTAGTTGACAACATAATTAAACACAAAGTAACAACTCATTGTAAATACGGTCGCTTATATTTCAAAGGCGATGTAACTAATGATAGTGTTGGTGTGTACGACGAGGTCCAACTTTGACACTGCTGAGTATAATATGTATTCAAAGACTATTCGAGAAATACAATGAGTATCTTCGTCAATAACTGATTGAACATAGGTATCGAGCACGACATGTCTTTTGACATCAAAAGCCTAATCTTTGACCATGCTAAAAGCAAATTTCCTTCTATGTTGACAATGACGACATGATTTATGCAATTAAATCTATTGTGTATTATGGCATAGTTAGATACGAGTAGATTCATATGGCAAGTTGTGGTAATAAGCACGCCTACGTACAATAGTTGGGGTCAGCTCAAATTGCCTTTAGCGGATCGGTTACCTAATATTATGATTGAAGTTTAGTGACACTACTGACTATTGTATTTACGGAGGACATACGAGTTGCTAACTCCTACTTACCTCACTCCTATAGGTATTCGATGAGTAAAGTGCATGGTAAGTATTTGTTTGCTTAAAATAACGATTTTATATCAAACATCTTCATCGACAATATCTATACTGTATGAATGAGCGTACAAATAAAAAACACGTTGGTATTAATACTTGTACATGCCTTTTGAATACAATCATGTGTCATATTACCGTTATTAATAATGTATGTAATATGTAATAGCCGTAGTAAGAGTGTAATAATTTGTTCACCTTTAGCCACCGACGACCAAATGTTAATGCTCTTACACAACTACCAATACAATATGCCCAGTCATCTAATTCCGGTCCATGTTTGTAACCTGATCTCTGTGAGGAGCGAAGAAAGCAATTTTAATAATTGATTCACAAAACTAAAGTGTTTCGACCTGCTTTACTCTTCAATAGAAAAGATTTCAACGCGATACTTGAACCCTAATAAAAACCGTCAGTCTAACTGTATTGTCACCATTCATTTTATTGTCATTGCACTTATAAGGCCTAGTTTCACTATCAACAAATAAGCACTAACCAACTAATAATTTAATATTTAGTATGAAGTATTTGGCAGATAACGCTAATAGAAACTTTTTCAGACATTGTGAAACAGACCGAAGATTGGAAAATAACATTTCAATTTTTGTGTCATACAACTTGGTTACACTGGGTATTGTTACTAAATAGATTTTTCGAAAGTGACGATCACTAAATTTGTTCAAATTCGTTAGGCGGAGCCTACGAAGAAATCGTCCAGTCCGTCATTATCAAAGCTATAAATCACATTCCTTGAAGTTTATTGTTACATATAATTGTGATGATGGACTTTCTGCCATTCAAGATGGAATTCCAGCGACATTCAAATGATTAGCTTTTATCTAGGAAACGCTGTTGCGCAAGACGAATTTTTATTTATGATGTTTGATGCAGTACATTTAAACTTATTTAAATGCGCACATTTATGCTGGAATCACCACGCTTTATGTAATCTGTCTACAGTATCTATCTACCCGAGAAAATACTCCTCTTTACATTGTATAATTAAAGTTTTTTAAATTTAACTAATCATTCTTCTATTAAATTAAACTTTGTCATAAGTACTCGTAGTTTCTTAATGCACGTTATAGGAGCATGAAGAATTAAAGACACGTCTAAAGTAGTTTCAGTTTTGCTTGTGGTAGGTAGGATAAAAAAACTAGTAGAGCCATATAGGATATATGTATATGAGTTATACATAAGTTATATAAAAGGTTATGTATAAGTTCATGTACTTATTTCAAGAACAAGAAATCAATAAACTCTTTTTCCAGCTTACACAATGTTTTGAGTCGTTTATTTGACGTGTAATATAAAGGTACACAGAGGCATTTCGCAAAGGAAACTGGTGTCGTCTCGGGTCGCAGGATTATGTCACGAGAGTGGGTGCGCGTGCGCCGTCGGAGTATTGATTTTGACATTCATCGAGAGCCATCTCCGTGACTTACCGGCGGAGTGAAAGCGTTCGGAGATACGAAAACCTATCGCATTGGTGGTTTTGCAACTAAGTAGTAGCAAGAGGCGATGTCATTTGCTAATTTAAATAATTGTCTGTATAATAAACCCTGTTTGAGAACGTTAATACGTAAATACTGGCTGGCAAGAAAATTAAAAAAGGACGTCAAATATACAAGCTCTCCTTGCTAATTGTCATCTATAGTGTCTCAATGACAATATTACAGTGCAAATCCTTGAACAATTAGCTTGCCCACAGATTAGTAAGAGTAAGCTTGCCCCTCGTCGGGCGCCAAAATAGCCTGTCAAACAAATTGAGCGCTTGTTGCTCTATATCTTCTTCATGACATGTTGTTTTTGATGAAACCTAACTTAGTTTTTGAGAATCTTTTTGAGGCGATACTGCATTTTATTCTGGCGTGAGAAACTAAACCTGAAGCATTCATAATTATATTTGCAGATGAGTATTACGGAAATCAAACACGTTCACAGCACATAACGATTCGAAATGCTAGATTAACCATGTAATACTATAAACAATGGCAATATACCGTGTCCAATTAGAAGAGACCTATTGACCTTTCACTTAGCGCACATGTGAGTGTACCAAAGGCAAGGCATCTCTCACAGAAGTCACTGTGACCACGAGAAAATGGACTGAAAACGTCAACAACTAAACAAAACAGTTCAAGTACGAGCGAAGCGAGCGATTATCATCATCATCATTAGGTAGCGTAATGGTATCCAGTCTTGGACGTAGGACTCCTCCATTTTCAGCCATGACTGGTGGTTTTGTGCCCGTGTCAACGTGTATTCCGATACCATCAGACCACCGTTGGGGAGGGATGATGCTTATGTGCTTATTTTAATACTATTACTTATTAACTTTTGGTTAAGTGGGTATACTGGGTGATCTATTGCTCTGTTGTAAGTGGATGAAGAACAAAGCGGGACACGCTTAAGCGGTACAAACAAATTGCGATAATAGATAGTCAGAACTAAACAATGGCACGGCATCAACACACAATTTGATTAATTACCATTGTTTGTTTGCGCTGGATTGATATCGTTAAGGCATTGACTTAAACAGGTAGGATTGCATAATCATTACCTGCGATCGCAGACGCGAACACATTATGGGATGCATTGTACGTATGACTTGTTACTGTACGTCGTTTTATATTTAGATTATTCCGTTCTATGTTTCTCCATCATGAGATATGTATATGGCACAAAAATGATGTATAACGTATTTTAACATTCACATTCTTTAAGATCCGTCTAATTTCTGTTTACATGATGACCGGACAAAATTAGCTCAAGCGTGAATATCTGTACAATGACATTCATTTAGTGCATCCCATAGCGAATAGCTCTCATTACGAAACAAAAAACGAACTTATTGCAACTCGCAACATAAACTTAGATAATAGCGCATACAGTTGGCTCACATACTTGGTGGGACTTGAAAATTTACAGATAACGAAGCAGTCCTAATGAAATTAAATGCGATGAGGGATGAGGCTTACTAGTTGTGCAATCGAGTTGTAAGAAACTAGCAAGCATTGTTTCACATTACACAAACAATGTAAACCGAAGACGTCTAAAAACATTAAGATCGTGGAAACATGGAAGTATATTAATCGCAGCCAGCCAATCTCACATTGCGAATGTATAAAGTAAAAATTTAAATTATAATTTAGTGTTACTTTCAGCTTATATAATAATAAGGGATAAATATTTCATAATAAATGTTGTTCTTTTAAATATATTCTTTTTATAATATTTAAGTATATAACAATGTACCTTTTTATGTTTCAGGTGTGGGCGTTAATCTTCGTTACTTGGATATCAATAGCGGCGCAAGCGCAAGAGCCAACTACAGATGGCATCAACGATAAAATAAACAGTGTTGAAGACAAACCTTCAGTAAGATTAGACCCTTACATTCGAAAAGCTCTACTCAAAGCTTTAAGTGAACTCGAAGAAAACGAAAACTTAACCACTGGGACTGACACGACCGAAAATGCATCAACAGTAGACTCCTCGTTTCTGCAAACAAATGATCCACCCTCAGACACTTTACAACCTCCAACACAAAAAGAAGAAATACAAATTCATTCATTCGTAGTTAACGGTCAAGCAGCCTTCGCCAACAGCACGAATGTAACTCCGACGATAATAGATAATAAAATATCTATCTTGAGCACAACAGCTGGTAACGTTGAAAATTATGTGACAGCATCTCTCCCAACGCAAACTACGTTTGGTGAAATTTTCCAGACAAGGGAAAGTGGTGTGAACATACAGCAAGTTAGAAGCATTCAAAGTACGTCTAAAAGCAGCGACAATAACAAAATAGCTACGTCAAAACCAGTGCCAACTACCACCACGACGACTACGACCACCACAACTACTACTACCACCCCCAAGCCAACACACAACGACGACGGCGAAAATATTGAAGAGGTAAATAAAAAAGACGTCCAAGTCTTTCAAGCTCCTTTAGTTGCAGCTTTTACTGTCCATCAAGATGCACAAGGGCTTCCGAAAAAAGTCATACCAATATTTCAACAGACATCCGCACAAGAAGCATTAAAATCCTTGTCAGCTACAAGTCTACCGTCGGAAATAATACCGCAGCAGTTCAATCGTAATATTCTACCTGCATCGCATCTAAATGTAAATAATGTACAACAACAAGACTTCATAGGCCAACAATTTACTCTTCAAAAGCAATTGGAAGAAAAACAAAGGATCCTAGAAGAACAACTTCGTTTGTTACAGCTTCAGCAAAGACAGCAAGAAGAATTATTGAGAAAACAACAATTCTTATTCCAACAGAAAGAAGCTCAGAGACAACAACAACAACTGCTCTTTGAACAAGAACAACTAAAAAGACAGCACTTGTTATCTGAACAACAGAAAGCTCTTAACAACCATGCAGTTAATAACTTCCAATTTCAAGAACAGCAAAAAAAATTTCAACAAAATCAATTTGGGAACCCAAATCTTCGCCCTCCTAACCCTCAAGTAACAATCCAACCGAGTGTGGCAATAGAACATAATAGCTTAGTAGCTAACCAACAACAATTGCCTAATCGTGAAGCAGTCGACTTTTTAATCCATCTGCGCAGTCAGCAGTCTGAGCAATTCCCTTTACAGGAAAATCATCTTCCTCAAGGAATAAGCAATTTTTTGCAACCAAATCCCATCCCTAATTTTCACCAAGGACCAAATTCTAATCAACTGAGACCCTTAGCGGATCCATTTGCTCAGAAGCAAGGTCCTAGAGTTTTTCGCCAAGAGAGTGGAGTTGGTAATTTTGGTTTTAATAGTCAAAATTACAATAGGTTTAATACATTCAACCCAATTACCTCTAACCGTTTCTTCCCCTCAAATAGGCAAAACCATTTCAACTCGGATGCTGAGTTAAAACAATTACTGGTACAGACTGGGCTGAATGGAAGAACTCATGAAGATTTAAATATAGTCACTAAAGTTCTATCACTTAACCACGGGATTCCAATAAATAACAATGTTTCAAACAGACTTCCATTCGATAGTAGGCGGCACGTCAGGCCATCTTCGTAGGGTAGATAAACAGAATGGCACGTGTCTTATTTGCTTTCCGGTAAACTTTGGTAAGTATTAGAGAAAGTAAACAATCAGCAATAAACCAGTACAATACTTTTTTTACTTGGTCCATCTGTAGGTACTCGTTGTTCGTACGTATGTACAAACCACTTGTTTGGATTTTGTAAATTTCTCATTTCTCCTACATAATGAATCATCTGCGTATTAATATAATATTCCATAGACCTCAACCAAAGAAATCCAGAATTCAGTTTCTTAAATTGAGCAAATATTCCCGACATACCATAACTTTACTTTTTATATTTTAGAATTAAAATGTTATTTATTTTATTATGATAATTACGAACTGCCATAAGTAGTATCTTTTAGGTAATTTTAAAATAGATACCTCCTAATACCTGCATACGTTTAGCCTAATAAATAGGTCATCCACACTAATGTAGGAATCTTAGTCTTTTTGAATATACCTACATTTATAGACTCAAGTATTTTCATCAATGACTGAAATAAAGGAGGTAAAATTGATATGATTAATTGATATGAAAGGGAAAAACGATTAATCTGCCTAAGAAATTGACAACTTTTTACATTCATTCGATTTTTTCTATGTATAAAATCAAAAAACTTGTGTTATTACAAAAATAGATGAAAATGCTACTGAACTCTACCACCTGTAAACGAAGTTCTCAATAGGTATGTCTTCGTGGATTAGGTATCACGTCGTATGTCTTTTGTATCTAACTTTTAGTACCTGTATTAATGATGCCGATTTTGCCGACAGCACTATCTGTAGATCGTCAATAAAAAAAATGTGTATTATCTTAAGAACCTTAACCTATGTCAAATTCCATTTTTTACGTATTATGTTATAGGTAGTTATCCAAGTAAAACCTAATGCCTTTGTCAATTTGTTAAAATAGCAAATATTGCAGTCATTGATATTTAATAGGTAAACGAACCACTGCTTAACATAAGTTTGTAAATAAATAAATAGTTTTATACGAAATTATATTATTGTACAGTTATTTTTCCCTGATGTTGTGTTTTATTCATAGTAAAAACAATATCTTGAAGTTATAACGTAGAAATAAACCTACAAAAGGAATAATCAAAGTTATTTTCTGTACTCGATGCCAAACTTGAGATCTAGAAATTATTTCTAAACCTATTTAGCGAAATACAATCTACAAAGGAAAAAAATAACAACAGCAAAAACTGAGTCCTCTGCGAGCTCTAGTAAGAACAAATAAATTCAAGGGCAATGCTAAAAAAACTCTAGATTACACATTGAATGCATGTAGTTAAGCAATAATATCGCTTTAAAACAAGTAAGTAATGGAAAGTCCTTCGAGTTCTTATCCTTAGAATGAGAGCATGAATCTAATGCTGTAAACTTTTTTCATAAAAGTTCTACAATCTAGAGAGGAAAGATTTGTGTGTAGCAATATGAATGTAAAGGAACTACTTACATTAATACATAAGCATCTTCCAGTGTTATGGTGCCTTTTGACTGTGGAAGATAATATATTAATTCAATATTATGATAGTGATAGCTACCTATCTACTTATAATAAAGTAGCTCTTTAATGCACATCACAGAGGAAATGTACAATTTAGGCGGTCTTATTCCTATTATCGACCTCTTTTAGACATCCTTTGGGTAATGAAATTGGGAGTTCAGGAAGGGGTATTCTATACTTATATTTTATATATATCGAGATAAACTTATCTTTCTTGTATCGCTCCAAAACGTATTATAACTCGGGATTTAAACTACTATATTCCTCAGTGAAAAGGGTTATTTTTTCAACTATGGTAAACGATATTGAGTACCTATTTCTCGGTACATCTAACTAAGTGAATAGGCACCTTAGGCCTCTGCCTGAGAGAACGATCAAAAGTCCGAAATAATAAATATGCTCGTTTGGTTCCGTACCAATTCCTGCATTTGTTTATTTTATTTATTTTATTTTATTTGTATTACAAAAGCCACAGCTCTTAAAGATGATAACATAATATACAGACATATAGGACTTACAGCCAATAACGGATTTACATTTTATGTAGAGGAACCTGTTGTACCTTGATAGCTTGATAGTGATACCCTTTGTACCTAGACTCTACTAGAGCCACTTATTATTTTGAAATGTTCGCGCCTTTTTTCCGTCTCTTTGTCTATGGTATAGTGAACTTTGACAAGCAAGACTATGGACAAAAAATATCAAAATCCCAAGGCATTAAAAAAAAGCTGCTGCCATTCTTAACTGTCATCTGTCATAAGTGTCAACTCAGGTTAGCGTTGTTGCCGAACTATCAGTAGTCAAACTATCGAACATCGTTAGGTCAATATCGAAATTAATATATCTCTGGCTGGCTCTGATTTTCTAATTAAAATATTATTTTACTATTTTATGATGTATAAAATGTAATGAAAAAATTTAATGTTTCTTAACATTGCCAAATTTGCCAGCTGTTTCAGCAATGTTGCTTAAATATTCCTAAAATTCCTTATGGCACGGCAATGTTACCTTCAACAATCGATTCGATTGACTATCGATAGTTGTATATCGCTCGTACAAGCAGCAACACTGATTCTGATTTTGTTTGTTTTGAGGTTATTATTTTATTTATTGTTCTATTGTGAAATAATTAAAAAACTCAAAGAAATCACAGAATTAATTAGGTGGCAATTCTCTTGGTATATGGTCCTTGACTTTCTTACCACAAAATCTCTTACGTAACCATAAATTATTATGGTAATCATGGATACTTCTGAGAGTGTTGGTTCCTTGGAAGAACAAGCTCATAAACGAAAAGAAAGATTGAAGAATTTAAAACGGAAGAACCCTAGCAACGATAACACAAGTATTGAACCCACTGAAATTATAACACTACCGAAGTAAGTTGCTGATTTCTGCTACTACTGAGTGTGTGTGTGAATTTTGACTAGGCATTGCTTGCGAGGTTAATTGACACAAAAACTAGTTTACTTGCAGTTGCCTGCCAGTTTCCATCAATAGCAAAACTATATATATAGTTAGCTAACGGACTACCATTATTAGAAGCAAGCATGATGGTGAATGGTTTAATTACTGCAAATGTGTAAAATTAAACTATTTTTTAAAGACTTTTTGCAATTTATAATCATCCTCTTTTCTTTATTCAAGGCCAAAGTTCCGAAGCTACAAACCTCAAGATGAAATGCTGCAGGAAGCCAAACTGGAAGAAGCACAACCAACACTGGTAGAGGATGAGGTACAAGACCTCCTTGAAGCCGGCAAAGAGAAGGTCAGTTTCAATAAACAATTAAAAATCCTTTTCATTCACATGAATACTAGTTTATAGATCTATTGAAATATCTACGTAAAAATATTTAATACTACTATTGATACTCATATAAATTTAGTTTGATATGGTCTCAAACTTTACAAAAATGGAATGAATGCCAATGCAATTTTAGTTGTCTTGTTAAAAATTGCTAACAATATTCAGTAAAGGCCTGTTTCACAATCAACAAATTAAAACTAACCGATTAATGGTACCCAAGTACTAAATCAAAAATATCCATTAATTGCAGGTGGTGCTGCAAGATCTCGATATATCAAGTTTAGCTCCAAGAAAACCAGATTGGGATTTAAAGAGGGATGTAGCGAAAAAATTGGAAAAACTTGAGAGAAGAACACAAAAAGCAATAGCGGAACTAATTTGGGAACGGTTGAAGCAAGGGGGAGAAGACAACCTGGGAGCCATGGTCACCATGACAGAGAACAGACCAACTGATGATGATTGATACAAATAATTGGCAATTTCCTAGATAAGTATAACTTAAGTATTTTTTTAAACAATTTCACTTTTACATAAAATAAATTTACTTTAAAATTACCAGTTCTTTAAATAGTACTAATAACATCAGCCAGAAATTGTACCCATTCCTTAATCTGACTACCTCATTGGTCTAGCGATTAGTTTATGGCCGATAATCGATAGGAGAATATTATAACTATTTGGTACTCTATTAAAGCTTAAGTTTAAATAGATAAGTACTTAAATGAAAATCGTTTGTCTATTTTAACATTTAATATCACAGAATATTAACATTTATTTAACTACATTATTTTATGCATCAAATTATGAGACAGTCTATTACCCCTCCCCATGGGGGGTAAAACCAGCTGCCTGAATCATCTCTTCAGATGAATATTGCAAAACTTCAGCTTAGTAAACATTAAACCAAATACTCTTGATTCAATTGAAATAATTTACTGGCACTTAATAATATTTCTAAAATTCATAAGCCTTCCTAGCAAGCATCAATCAAGAAGCAGCTAGTTTGATGATTTTTTGTACATGATTTATGATTTCGAACCTATGTATAAAGAAGGCACCGATATAGGTACTCATTTTAGTGTGCTTTTCCTTACGTATGTCAATATAAAAATACAAGTACACACTTTGTAATATTCCTCTCAAAATATGTTCCTTAATCAGTAGGTAAAAAGGTAATTACTTAGATTGTTACACACTTACCAAACAGTATTAGCTATTGATAAGGTTTTAATAGGATTTCTACAGACTGACTATAGGTAAACCGCTTCATTTAGCCTGCGGGGTACAGGGGCGATAGCGGGACGCGCGTGCGCTCACTACCCGCGCTCTCGTCTCCCCCCGCACCCCGCCGCCCCGCAGGCGATGTCTCAATTTCGCGGTCTAACTATTATAAACATAATTATTTCCACAATAATACTAACTATTTATAGTCATGTGTACCCTGCGAATCTTGGTTTAAATTTCCACTATTCTCTGGTTATTTTGACTCTTTAGGACTTAATAATTAATCATTGAAGAAAAAGCACATATTTTAATACTCTACTTAAAATTTATAGGCAATTACTTTCAGAGATGATTAAGAAGAAAGCAAGCAGTATGTTTTACCAAAAATTAAAAATAGTTATCCAATAAAAAGTACAAAATAAATGAATTATTTTCCTATGAGATTAATTATCTTCATTTTTTCTACCTGCATTTTTTTTTACTAAAAGGTAGACTATTTTACTATAATACTGAGTTCTACGTCTATTATAAATAACATAGTACTGCCCACATAACAATAAGTATACTTTCACTTAGGAAGTGTGAAAATCCGCTATTTCGTCCGTGTTTCCTCCGTGACGGCTTGACGGTAGTCGATTGCTGGTCGTCAGGGTCGTCTATTTCGTTGTAGCTGAAGTAGTTACTGTCTATATTGTAGAACACCACTCGGTCGCCGATCGGTTGTATCGGTCTGAAGTTGTGAGTGATCTTGCCGTGAGTTGACTTGAGCTCCCTGAATGCTTCTATCTGTGGACAGATACATACGGAGATATTTAATTTCATTTATTGGTTTTAAATTAAAATTCCTTTATTTCGCATAAAAAGTGGTACACAAACAGATGTTCAATTAGAAGCACTTCCTCACTTTTAACCAGACACTGGCATGCAAAATATAATACATGATAATAGTAGATTATTCACCTAGGGCGTAAAATGCTTGGTTTAAAAGGTTTGGTTGCTTCAATTCATAATATTTTGAGAGATCCAATATTAACGCGGGAGAAACCATTGAAAAACCGCTAGTACCTATTTAAAGAGACTCTGATAGATAGACCATGTGTTGGAAAAGATATTATATAAAGTTTATACACAGGATATTCGGTGTCAAAGTTCGGTATAAAACCTAAAATCTGTCGAAAAGAGACATCACCGGCAACGTAGCTTCTTCTCTTCCTAAGGTAGCTTACTTAACCCTTTAACATCTAATAAAAAAGAATTAATTATACAATCTATTTAACATTAAAACACATCAGTGACTTGATTTACTCGCTTAATCGTAGGTAAACCTTTTTCTCTTTTTATACTCCTTCTTTTCCTGAGGGTGTCGATGGTAAAGTTGACTTACATTTTTGTCACATTACCCTAAGGGTCACAACAACAAAGCAGTAACAAAAATGAAGTGTCTAGCAAGATAAATCTAACCAGAACTTATTAAAGACTTTGTGAAACAGGCCGTAATTATGTACAAATAGTACCTGATCATGAGCCAGCCTGATAGGTTGTTCGAAGTCTAGCCAGATGACGACTTCGGAGCACGGCGGGGTGGTCAAGGAGCCTCGGTACGTGAAGTACCGCCGCAGGTCGTATGGCAGGATGTTCAGGAACGAGAACGGATTGTTCATGAACACGCTGGTGTGAGGCTCAGTCACGTTCTCGAGGGCTGAGGTTATGTCGTCGTAGGCTGGGTGCTGGTGGCGGTCTAGCTGCAAATGGTATATGATAGGCTGTTTACTGTGCAATGGCCATTGTTATGAATGGTACCTAGTACGTAAGATATAGGTAAAATAAAGGAATGCTACCATATTGCTTCTTATTGGTGAGTTAGGATTGTTTTATTGTATTTAAAGACTTTATTGCACAAATCATGGTGTACAAAGGTGGACTTAATGCTAAAAAAAATCTCTGCCAGTCAAACCTTTAGGTCATGCAGAGAGATGGCAATGGGTGCAGCGAAAATAATAAGTAGAAAAGAAATAAAAAAGCAACAGTTAACTAATATGTATAGTAACAAATAAACCTACTTAAACTACTGCAATAACATATTCTATATAAACATACTTAAACTTACACAGACAATAAATAAATTATATAAATATACACTAGCGGCCCGCCCGCGACTTCATACGCGCGTATTAGCTTAACTCCGTTCCCATAGATCGTAGTGAAAATTTATAAGCCTATACGCATTAAACTATAGCCTTCCCTGATAAATTAGCTATCTATCATATTTTATAACCTTACCAATAGTTCCTGTGAGTAGCGCGTTCAAACAAACAAACAAAAACATCCAGTTTTAAAATATATACAAAGAAATGCGTACAGATAAATGTTATATTTTATGTACACACAACACGTAGCCCGGTATAATGGTCAAACTTACACAGGGATATTATCTTTTTATTTTACAACGAAATGGAAATACTTCGTACGCCCTATCGTCAATCGTATATTTTTTTTCGGGTACCTACTAAAATGACCAGGCTACTCTCTGCGCTTACACAGCATCATGTCACATACAGGCTGTGAGAGAAGCAAATTCCCTCAAGTCTTCTCCCGCTACCTTAAGAGTTTAAATTTGAGCTTTGTTTATGGTTATTGGTTATAGCGAATACCCACTCTACTTTCTTGAATTCAAATCGTAAATTGAAAGTGACAATTCTATGTAAAGATCTACGCCACCATCGTCATCAACAGCCAAAAGCCGTCCACTTCTAAACATAGGTCCCCCACGAAAAGTTTGCAGAAAAGTTCCAGATTGGACACCTTTCGACCACAGGAGCAGCGTAGAATGTCCACCGACAATATGAACATACGATCTGCAATCTACACTGGACACAGACCGATTGATACCTACGCTGTTTAAACACAAAACAATATTATTTACTATTCTAAGGAATAAAATCTCTTCAACAGCAACATCAATAACAAACATGTGTCAAATATTCTGTCTCAGATATGTCAAATGACTGTCAAAAATGAAACAAAAAATATTTTAATCGTAAGCTCTAAAGAGTATTGATATCAAATTCGAAGCAAATCACCCCCATAATAACTTTGCACCCCTTTTTAACCCCCTTAGGAGATGAATTTCAATAAAATATAAAATAAGTCTTCCGTCAATTCTGTAAGAGAATGTGTATGCAAAATTTGAAGTTGATTGGACCAAGGGATCTGGTTGTCCCATACAAACTTTGCACCCCTTTTTGACTTGTGGAATTTCTGAAAATCCTTTCTTATCGGATCCCTTCGTCATACAAAGAACACACCCTCCCAGTTTCAGGTCTCTACAATCAGCGGTTTAGGCTGTGCGTTGATCCATCAGTCAGTCAGTCAGTCAGTCAGTCAGTCAATCAATAAGTCAGTCGTTCAGGACAAAGCATTTTATTGGTATAGATAATATATACAAATATTATGCAATTATCTATTCTTTGAGGAATTGTCGGACTTTGCTCTTTGGTTATTGGTAAGAAAACCGAACAAGTGCAAGACATACTAAAGTAATATGTAGGTAAATAACGCTAGCAATGGTCACTTTATTACAGAAAAGTTATCTGACAATATAAGAATCAAATATAATATAAGGTAAGTTAAACATGCACATCTTACAATAACAATAATTACAATAAAATATAAATAAATGTCAAAATCAATAAAATAAAATATAAAATCAGCAACCAAGCATCGTCACTATATCACAATAATTATTATTATTATATGGTAAAATTAATACTTTAGCACCCACTCTGCAACCTAGCTGATCCAAAGGTCCCCATTATGCTGGCTGCATTGCCTCGTTGAATGGCAATGGAGACCTGCTGAACCAACCAGGACCCAGAGCGGGGATCGTTCCCCTTCTCTCTCACCTTCTTGTAGGTAAATTGTATGTTAACAATGTTCAAAAATTATATTCATCACGGGTTTAAGAAAGTAGAACTAAATATGTATAGCCAAGCATAGTAACACCTTGCCATTTAACTCGACAAGTATGTGTGAACGAGACACAATAGAAATTCCATTATTATGCGACGCCCTGCAGTCGTTTGATACCTGACTGATTAAAACTTAATAATAGCGAGATCGATTTCATGTTATTTTTTTGTTTAAACTGTTAGAAAATAGCGTTATAATAACTGTAAAATATCGAATGATCTACTTTTACGCGGATGAAGTAGCGGAAATTACTTTAGTAAGTAGATTAATTGCGTAAGGCAGCAAGAGTTTAAAAGATTTCGGTTACTATTCACTTCTGTTTGTTATGTCGTTTTTCTGTTTACCTAGCTTCTACGTCTGGGACGTAGTTTTGCAGTTGCAAAAAGTCTAGCCGGTAGTCGTAAAGCGTTCTTTAATGTTCTCATAAAGTTGTGTTGGCCATAATTATTGGTTATTAAAATTATAATTGCCTACCTCATAAAAGAAAGCCAGTACTGTCAAGCCGTCCGGGTGCAAGACAGCTTCCTTAATGTTTTGGTAATCTTCTTTATAGAAGACCATGTGTAACTCCATCGGGAAACTGAAACGAAACATTTTTTTTTTGTATTAACAACCGCTACCGGATTATATGCAGAGTATAGCTGAGAACCTAACAAAGATTACTGAACAGACTGAATCATAAGGACAAGCTTTAAAAAAAACACCACTAAGTAACTAAACATATAAGTGCTTGCTAATAAGCGATCCGATAAATACACTGGAGGACCAACACAGTTGCACAAAGACACGTTTGAACAACTTATTCAGGTGTATGACCTATGGTTGAGAGATAAAGGAGATTTTTTGTCGATTACCTACAGCCAAGAGAAAAAGTAAAGGACAAAGTGATAATCAGATTGGTGCTGCTGTAACCAGTTTATTTCTAGTCTTTTTGGACCCGCTGTTGACTCCAAAAAAACCATTGACCGATGCTCAAAATTGTGGACAAGTGGGTAATATTATAAGCTCCCGGTCAATTTCACTGGTCCGGAATGCCGTCTCTACCGCGAGTAAAAAATGAAATGTTGGTCGTTATTATCAGACATTCTTTTGTTTTGGGGACTGTGTTCTGTTGTTGTCAGTGACTGATGTTACTTAGATGATTATGATGCCTATTCACTGTGGTGAAGAAGAGGTATCGACGAATTTACGGATGTAGACATTTATTTCTCTGAAAGAAATTACATTCACTTACAAAAGAAATAAAACGGATCAATGTTACATATTTTAAAGTATGAACAACCGAGTTATCAATTTTTTCTCAGATTACCCACAAGAGCACAATCAAAATCGGCTCCCATGTCAGCTAGTCGGATCCAATTACGTATCGTTTGCCAATTGCCATCTGAGTAATTTCGTTAGTCAAATCGTAAAATACGAGTACCTAGTCTAAAATGGGTACTCCCCATTCCTCAGTTTTATGGAAATCTCACCTTCTATGGTTAATCTTGTCCTCGGAGCCAAAGGTGTCGTTGTCACCCCAGTGGAAGTGCATCTGGCTGAAGATGTAGTCGCCTTCCAGAGGCCCGCCTCGTACACGCGGGTGTGGCTCGTTTTCCACTTCTATAAGCACTGTAAAAATAAAATAAGAGTTACCACAGTGCTCATTTATTATGTAATTGCAGCTGTAATTGTGGTTTTAGATATGGTGATTAGTAAACATGATATAAATGAGTAGAACAGCGCGTGTCCAGATAACTAGTTCTGAAGAGTTATTATTTTACCAGTTTACCACCGCCGGCGCTCCTTACAATGGATCCGAGCGCTCCAATTAGAAGAGGCCTTTGTACGTAATCCTTTAGTAAGTAATTAGTTCAAAACGAAGGGTCATCACCACCAACTACCTGACTCTGAGCTGTTTCCGTGTATTTTCAACAGAATACCCTAATTCAAATTTTGGCTGACCTGAGATTCGAACCCGGGACCTCTTGGGTAGCAACCAGCAAACTCACCACTATACCAACGAGGTAGGCAACCAGTGACACATGGACCCCGTCAAACGAGTCATCGAAGCCCACAAAAACAATGTCTGGCAGCGTGCTGAGGGTTGTTAACCCTCAGCACATTCATGACGATGAGCTGATGAATAAATGTGTGATACTAAACTCCATTCTTCTTCGCTAGTCCGACATTGTAAACAATATTTTTGTTACTATTAAAATAATATCAGCAAATAAAATTAATTTACTATTTCATTTAAAAAGGTCTCAGTGTTGATCGATGAATTAGCTACGTATGTTGTAAGTTTTGTGTTTATCTTGGTTTAATAGGAATATTTTCGCTAAAAAGGAATGTCATGAGTGTTTACAATATTCGACTAGTGAAGAAAAACTGACTTCAACCAGTGTGGCCGTTATTGGACACATGCACCCCGTCGATAGAGTCGTCGAAGCCTAATATACAAAAGCTATGTCTGGCAGCGTGCCCTGTTAACCCTCAGCACGCCGATAATAATAAATAATAAATATAAATATTGGACACCAATCACATACATTGCTCTGATCCCAAAGTAAGTAGCTAATGCACTTGTGTTATGGAAATCAGACACAACGGTGGTACCACAACACCCAGACCCGGGACAATATAGAATTTTTTTATTTCTACATTGACCCGACCGGGAATCGAACCCGGGACCTCTGAGCGGCGACGCCTTGAAACCCAGCGTGCTTAGCCACTACACCACGGAGGTCGTCTCGATGATCGATGATGATGAGTTGATGAATAAATGTATGGTACTAACCAGTATGGCCGTTGTTGGACACATGCACCCCGTCTATAGAGTCGTCGAAACCCACGAAAACGATGTCAGGTAGTGTAACCTGCTTAACCCTCAGCACGTTGATGTTGATGGGGCTCTGATGTTTGCCTGCACACTCTCGGTACCTCTCGCCCCAATGAGTTGGACCTGGAAATCAGTTAATAAAATATTAGCTAGAAAACATAGTCCATTGTATATGCTCGTATAAAAAGTCGCCAAACCACTTTGGCTACACTGTTCATATTTCAAGGAGCTCTTTATGTTAATGATATTTGCTGAATTGGATTTGTCTCCGGACGCGACGGGGCAAAAAATTAACACCGCAAAAACTCGTGGCTTATGCTTTAATAACGTAATGTACTATGGGCAGGCATTACTTTTATTGCACGATTAATAGGTCTAAAAATGTTACCTAGGTCAAAGCAATTAGCTAAAACCTTAATGCGCTTTTATAATTTGTTAAATCAATAACGTTTTATACACGCAGGTTCGCATAATATAAAAGCCTTGTACGTTATCTATGAATTTGAATAATTATGACCAGACAAGCGAAACCACCCTTAATTATTTATTAAGTAACAAAAACACGAACACACATAGGTATTAAAATACTAATTTGTTAAAATCAGACTATCTTTGTGCCTTGACTAGAAGTAACAATTATAGGTAGGGGAGAGTGGGGATATTGCGGACACTTAAGAAAACCCTTTAATACAAGATACAGTATCAAAGATAATCAGCCAGTCTTTATTAACTTTTAAACTTAGGTTCATACTTAACAAAATCATGTTATAAAACTATAAGTATCAAATCAACAAACATATTTTTTCTTCAAAAAACAAAACCCTTGGTGTCCGTATTTCCCCTGTAGGGAACGGGTAAATACGGACAGTAGGTGGGGCAATTGCGGTCAGTCTACTTCGCCTTACAAAAATCACAAATAAAGCCACGGCTTGTACTCCCACTTGTGCAATTATCGTGTGCCCAATTTTGGCATACCAAACACATAACCTCATCTTCAGGGGGGGTGAATTATTATTTTTTCACTACAAAATATACAAAAATATTGTTTTTCATTTGTGTTATTATGAAATGCCATTATATGCCATGCCATGACATGAATGCCAATATTTTTGACACCATTTTGCCACTTTATCTTCTGTTCTGGTTCTTTGCGTATACGTATACTTTCTTATACTTTATTAATTAACTATACTTTTATTTTTTTAATTATACTTTTCTTCGGCTTTTCTAAATCTTATCAACTTTTCTTAAATCTCCTTGATAGCTATTTTTAAAGTTTCAATCGTGTATTTTTTCCGTTTTCTTTTTGTATACACAAGGCATCTGAAACGGAATACAACTATGATAAGTTATGTGTCGGAATTTTCGCCAACCCATTTGGCTAAATACGGACGTCCGTATTAAACCCAAGGAAATGTCCGCAATCACCCCATTGGCTCTAAAAAGTTTTAAAGCAAAAAAAACATGGGTTATGATTTTAAATTTCTTGATTTTAATGCTATCTTTTTAAACTTAAATATTATCTTAATGGGCAACGAGTACAGTTTTTACTTAAAGCAGTTATTGTTTCGTATACACGTTACTGAAATTCTACAAATATTATAAGAAAGTACTTAAAAATGATCGAACGTTATTAACTTGAAACGGGTGCGCGGCCTCCAGTGTTGACGTCCTGCCAGGCGCTAAAAATGGCGGAATGAGCCACGCTGGACAGGTTGCGGGGCGCGGGGCGGACTGTGTCAGCCGGCAAGGCACTGTCCGCAATTACCCACTGTCCGTAATCACCCCACCCTCCCCTACGATCGAGATTTTTCTCGCCTCACCACTTATAACGACAATCGCTTGCAAATACGATGCTCTTAAGGTGGTTAGGCGAGAGAGACCTCGACCGTACCTACAAACTCTTTATGGCACACTACGATATTTTATATGTAGGTACGTACCTATGATTCCGTCATATCCAAAATCTTCTCCCCTTGTCAGTTTTGGTGCTGAAACAGAAACGAAATCACTTTTAGACGTTAAGGCATGCGTTGCATGAGTGGTTGCGTCACCATTGAACTACTATTACTAGCGTATGGAACTGACATCACGAAAAAAAGTGCTCTAAAAATTGATGACACGGTCATCAACTCGTAGTACAAATCATAATTCTAAATTCAAATTTACAAAGAATACGTCACAATGTTGTCTTCTTTTTTACGACAATTTTTTAGGGTTCCGTAGCCGAATGGCAAAAAACGGAACCCTTATAGTTTCGTCAAGTCTGTCTGTCTGTCTGTCTGTCTGTCTGTCTGTCTGTCCGTCCGTATGTCACAGCCACTTTATTCTGAAACTATAAGCATCACATAGCTGAAACTTGGTAGGTAGGTGTATCTTATTCACCGCTTTCTGATTCAGATATAAAAAGTAAGAAAAAATAATATTTAAGGGGGGGCTCCCATACATGAAACTAAAACCTAAAATTTTTTTTTTTACTCAAACCTATGCGTGTGGGGTGTCTATGGATAGGTCTTTTAAAATGATGTTGAGGTTTTTAAAACCATTTTTTCTTAAAGTGTAAGGTTTGAGATATAGACGCTTCCAAAGTGGTAAAATGGGCGTCCCCCCCCTCTAACTTTTGAACTAAGAAAGTGAAAATTTTGAAAAAAATATATGATGTGGATCTCAACAAAAACTTCCAACGAAAATTGGTTTGAAGGAGATCGAACCAGTAGTTTTTGAGATATTGCACATTTTTATCAACCGCAAATATAACTTTGTCTTTCATACAAACACTATGAAAAACAAAGTTATTTTTGCTGTCGCAATATATTGTGATGTTTTCGTTAAGTGAAAGTAAGTGGACCCTGAATTCAGTTAAGGGTGGCACGGAACCCTCAGTGCGCGGGTCCGACACGCACTTAACCGGTTTTTCCTTTTTTGCTTGGCATAGCTTCGCTACGTAGTAGTATGAGCACACTGCATGTCGCGCTATAAGATTCTTTTGCTACATTTTATCATTAAAATGCGAAAGAATGTCTAATTCCAATGCATTTTTATCCAGCCCTGTAATTTGTTGGCTTACACCCTCCAAGCCAGCAAAGTTTTATGTTTGTGCATCCTAACTAATTTAGGTAATCACGTTAAACGTAGAGTCTTTGACTACATTGCATTAAGGCCTAACGTCTAACTACGTAAGACTACTTAAGAAGTTAGTTGTACAACACTCTATACCTATTTAAGCACATAATTATTTTAATAAAAAGTAAAGTTAGCCTGTAAACCTGCAACTCTGCTGGGAAAAAGGCCTAACTTCAAGTATAAGGTAGTATGAGCCATACTCAACCACGCGGGCTCAGTGCGGATTAGCGGGGGGGTGTTTGCAAGGCAAACGACGACCCTTACAAATTATTTTAATATTTAGGGTTAAATAAATAAAATACTGACCGCTATCAGAACGAAGTTTACATTGCAAAATTAATTCTTTATACTACTATGCCTACGCTCAATCACAGAAATCGGATTCGTGGAAATAAGTACCTTAATGCTTTTACTATGTATAGGTAACTGTTTATTTTTTTTGTGTTGGTTAGACAACCATATCTTAAAACAATTGAGTTATTGTTTACCCAAGAAACTATTGATCCGTTACACTATGGGTTTGATCTTAACTAAGCACCTACCTACTATCATTTACTCGTATGTCTGCTTTGAGTTAGGTAGGTCTGTGTGCAATTGTTAACGCCATACAAGTATATAATAATGACTGTTATTGTAATTAACCTGAGTGCAATATTTAACTGTGCTGTGAACTAAACATACTTCCTATGATTTGAATATGTATCCCTTTGTATTCAACCTAAGGCCGGAACACGTCTATTACAATATCAGTGATCCACAATCCGCATGGAAATAAGTATTGTGTGTACTTGAATATCTCGTTACACGGTATCCGCATACAATTTCCATAAGCACCATCAAATGACCAAGAAGTGGGAGAAATCAATGTGACTTAAATAAACCTTATTGGTAATAATAACGATTAGTTTTCGAAGCCTTGCGCGGGCCTTATACTTTTGTTTCACTCAGTTAAGTTAACTAGCATAATAATTAATTAATATAATAACATCGTGAGATCTTTACAGCGCCACTGCGTGATCTCACATTTTTATACGCATATCTGGGAAACAATAAACCGTGAAACCGCGGTATTTAGTTATGTTATAAATAACAAATAAAGCTGTCTTAAAAGCCAGGTAAAGTTCTCGATTATTATTAAGTACTTGTTAAGTATCTCCGATAATATTGACTTTATGAACAGCCTAATATCATAAAAAAGGATTACCTTGACGAGTACAATGTCTTTTCACCTTGCGATTTTGACTGAAGGCCTTTTATGTTATATTGTTTTAATTTTTAATCAATTGAAAACTGTTACTTAACTCTTATATACCAATGGCCTCAATAATTCTAAACTTTAATAATTTAATGCTAAAGACTCCATGGTGTCCTTGTGTTATACCAAGTAGGTACAAATACATATGTATTTTGATTAATCAATATAAGACGTTGATTCTCGATCTTCTTAGTTGACTACTTTTCCTAGAATTCTAGTATGTACGTATAGCGCACCCTAATTTTTATTTTATGTTATCTTTGACCGTTCTTTATTATTGCGTGGACATAGTAAATTGTCATTGTTAGCGGCTCTTACGATCAATCAACCTCTAATGATTACACAAGCGCAGAAAAAATGGCGGACGTGAACGTAGCGCGAACAATAAAATTGCAAAAACAGTTCTCCTATTTACTAACTGATTTTTATAATAGTGTGCCTATGATGATATTTTCACGGCTATTCGTGTAGCGTGAAATGCGGCCGCCTGCAGCGATGCAGCAGTGTCGACCGTGACGGCCGCTCACGCGTGTCAAGTTCATTGATAAAAATAAATCGATTTGTTTAATAATAGTCTTTTTAGGTCTTCACTCTTTATGCATATTGATAGGGAAAATTCAGTAACGCGACGAAAGTTATATGAAATACTTTTCATTTCAGATTTGAATTCGTTTGATTCGCGACATTGTGCAGAGTTTTTAATATTTCCTACTTTCCTAGCCTACAATCCCAGCCTGATATGAACATTCGCCATGAGTAATTGTGTTAATTAAAAAAAAAAGTTTTATAGAATGTTTCACTTCCAAAAGAAAATCTGGGGGCTGAGGGTTGCTAGATTTCACGGAACGCCAACTTTACATAAACTATGTAATTTTGAATACGACTCTAGGTAAATGAGTTGGGGTTATGTAATTAGAAGTCAATATCAATCTTTTATCTGATTGAACAACAGTAGATATACGTAAGTCACGTAGGTAAATGAGAGGGTATCGTTTAGTGTTGAATTAGGAATGAAGATGACCTCCGTGTGGCGTGACACACGGACACCCGCCATACGTACGTGCTGCTCTATAATTCATAGCGCATGCAATGCACCGATTGATAGCCCAGTTTGCAGGCTCGTGTCAGACGTAAAATGTTTTAAGAGACAAATATTTATAAACACTTCAATACTTCCTATCAGGTGTTGGCACATTTCGATATTATTTTTTACAATGTTTTAGTAACGTAGGATTAGGCATAAATAAGGCTTTGTCACACTGGATGGGTTCTGCGGTCTGGGCAACAATAGAAACGCTGCCCGATTCCGGTCAATTTCGTATGGAGCTGACCGCAGAACGCATCCAGTGTGTCAAATCCTTGAGGTTCAGGCTGCTAATTTAAGACATTGTTTTATTCACTTTCGTAGCCTTCGATTCAGAAGACAATTATCTAAATAAAAACAATACGTAGAGCCTTCGAAAGCATTTCACGGCGTCTTGCTGAGGAGTAAACAATGCCGCATGTCTGATGTCCAGCTCCCAATAGGGTACTCTTCCTTTAATCGGAAGCGGTTTAGAAACAATGATGGTCATTGTATGGTTATTTGCTGTGAAATTGTCACACACTCAAAGAAAGTAACGACCCATTCAATACTATTCCAAGAATGTTAACTGTGCGCCTTGAATAAATAATGAAAATTTCATGTTTTCAAGATACGAGTTGTATCGTTGTATGTATCGCGTACTAGCCTTTGCTTTCTTTCTTTTATGTGTCATCAATTCATTCAACAACTGATCAATGTGTAGTATGTGCACCTTACAAAACATTTATTTGTACACATTAGTATTCTGTAATCGCCTGATTCATGATTTATGTTGTTTAGTTGCCATACCAAAATATTAAGTGGTACTTAAATATTAAACAACAGGCCTTCCTTTGTAAATGTTACTGGTTTGCTGAGCAGTGATCAACACACTAAATGTGAGTTAATAAATAACTAATCGATATTATTTGGGACAAAGATACAAGAAAAAGGTAGCTGAGCCCAAATACTTTATTATCCATAGCTAAACCACAACAATTAAACGCATTCATTCTTCATTTCATTATTTTCAAAGATAAAAACAACAATCGTGTTTCACGACTTAATCTCTAGCTACTAGAGTCACAAATAAGTTCCGCTCGTGAAACTACTTCTGAGTACTATTATATTTTCTGTGCTTCTGGATGCTCTCCTTTCCTCAAATCTTTTAACTATTTCCTGCGAATTCGCTTACGAAAACGAAATTTCGCCACTCTAAGCCTAGTATCCTAGTAAAACTTTACTTTAATTAGCCTGGTTTTTCAAAACTGACTGACAATACTCTTACTAATCTGCGCTGACATTGTATGAATGAAATCGATGCTCGTATTATCTTACCCCGCGCACGCGATTTCAGACAATGTACTGAGATTTTCATAGTAATCAAAATCCTATTATGGTGTAACTAAGTAGTACTAATTTTCGTAAAAGCACTGTAAATTGACTCTCGACTGAAATTGTTTCATGGCTTGATGAGTTGCCTATTACCTATAATGTAAGTATTTTAGCATAGAAACGAGAGATGATCGCTACAAGTAGTCTTATTGCGGCTTACCGTAACTCGTATCAGATAACGCTGGTTATTTTATTTTGTAGCCTTCAAGCCTACACATGCTTCGTCTCTACCCGATTTATGAAGAACCTTCTATCCCTGATGGCCGAAGTAAGAAGGAAAAATGCAATAAACAAGTTTTGACTTCATTGAGCAAGAGCATTTCGAGGATTTATTTTACTGTCACATACGTCGACCGTAGTTGGTGGGTAATCCTTTTCCGTAATAAAAATGCTTCTCCAAAGGTGTGTAAGGTCAAGATCAGCCGGCAACAAACTTTTAATATTAAACACTAAAGTTTTTATTTACACTTGCGAAGTCCGCTCTACATATCTTTGCGCGTTTCTGAGCCGCATACTAATGAATACACGGATTACGTCGGTTGTTCTAGCACTAAGAATGAAAGCTTATGTTTACAATACTAATATGCGTTTTACGTAATACCTACTTCCTATATTAAGAGAGTACAAACAAAACTGGTTAGAAAGAGCACTACTTTCTCCTCGTTTGTAGCATTTTCTGAAAGATCAGGATGTATGGCCATTGTTCGATGTTTTATGAGGTTTTTGTGTTTTGTACCATATGAGTAGGCAATGTGGCGGCATGAATAATAAATCACTGTTCCACATGTCTAGATTCAGAGCGATGTGTTGTGAATTCACGGATCGTTGGAGTTCGTAACCAAATTGGTTATAATGACTTTAGCTGACAAGTTCAGATTTAACATATTTTTCATAGTCGCATGCATTCAGGGGCAAGCAATTAGTAAGGTAAGTAAATGAGATTACATCTTTATCGAAACGGAAGCTCTTACAAACACATTGCAAATCAAAACATCTAACGAAGATTTTTTAACTTCTTATTCTCCCGCGCTTTTGCGTAACTTTTAGTTCACTCTCTTCTCTACATATTTGCACTATAGGACTTACTCTTAATTAGCTGAATGCAAACCTTGTTTTTGTAGTAACTTAATTACTTATTATTAAATTGTAAAAACTAATTTTAACAATCTAAAATGAAGTCAATATGTTACTTAGGCCTTCTATAACTTAATTTTCTGTTGCCACGGATATATCAAATATTTAATTACAATTACCTACAGTGTTGGTATGTTTTAATTATGTGATGCAAAGTAGATTCTATGAAAGATATCTATTTCTTTATTACTTGGACTATTGCGGTTTTAAGTATAGGCTACCTTCGTAACATCCGTGATCATAAAAGATACTCACTAGGTGCCGACTAAAACATTGTTATTATAATGAATTAAATCAATATAATAAGTAGTTACATGATAATTAAGTAGTTTATTCGTAGTTACATAGCAAATAATTTTGCAAAAAAGCGTAAGCGTAGCCTAACAAGTTAGTTTAGCTGAAATGTGTATTGCGCCGAAGGCCTGTAATGGGGAATGGGAATATCACCAATACGAGTAAAATACGAGATAAACAGGATGTATTTTAGAAACTCGATTCCAAAAGTGTATTGCCTATTTTATTTAAATGTAAGAAAAACTGATAAACCTTTACTTATACGTATTTAAATTAATGAATTTGTCTGTTTAAACACGCTTTCGGGATTCTACGAAAAATTGTATAAAATTATTAGGTCGGAAAAATTAGGACAATTGAAAACTTTACGATAAAAAATATTTGTGACGGATAAACTATAATTTTCTTTTTCAAAGAAAATACAATTATTGCTTTATCTGGGTCGCGATTTGATGTATGCATTTTGATTTCTTTCGTGCGGTAGTTTTTTACTTGGATATATTATTTAATTTTTTTGGTAAAACGGTGATACTGGCAATCGAATTACCACACGAAATAAGTTCGATCATGCGAGAATCGGCCTCCTGAAGGCCAATTTTCGTGCAGTTCTTATACGACAAAAGTTCACCGATCAAGTTTTCTTTTTCGAAGAAAGTACAGTTATTGCTTTATTCTGGACATGATTTCTTTCATGCGGTATAATTTTAGTGGATATAATATTACTTGATTTTTTTCGGAAAAACAGTGATACTCGTAATCGAATTACCACACGAAATAAGTAAGTTTTATCATGTGAGAATCGGCCTCCTGGTATGTGTGAATCAAACTGCTCGTTAGCTTGACTAATGTCCTATCCTCAGATCATATATGAATGCAAAAACAATATTCTGTATTAACTGTATAGCATCGGAGCATTAATGAAAACTATTGAAGTCAGGGGAGGAGTTTGTTCAAATTAAAATCAATCTTATAACACTATCACCACACTATATTTATAACCATATCTGTTCCATAACAGTCCCATAAATCAATTTGAGTGACTATGACTGTTACGATATCTGCAATCTGCACATAGATCTAAATGTCACAGTTTGGTGCCAATCCAAATGTCATAAATACTTTTTATGGTCGGTGTAACGCGCTTGAAGCCAAATCTAGTGTAATTATATCACATAAATAAACTGTTTCACCGGAAGGCACGCTTGGATTAGTTGCAACAAAGCTGTTTATTTAGTTAAGCCAATCAATTAATTACAAATAGACAGCTGTATATATATGTGCAGGTTTTGAACAAGTTTTTTCGCGGAGACAGAAACCCAGTAAGTGTACTCGTATGTTCGTGTTGCGTTGCGGTACTACAGTCTAGACGGGAACAGAATACTTTATCTACCAGATACCTGCTTAACTTACAGCCTGTTTCACAATGTCCTGCTAAGTTCTGGTTAGCGTTATCTGTCCAATACTTCATACGAAATGACGTTCCATATTTGAATTATTTGTTGGTTAGGGCTTATATAATGTAGATGGTAAAAGATGCCCTTGATGTGATGCTAAATCAATCAACAAGTCAATGACTAACTAAACCAAAATGTCATCGTTAATGTTTATTTCAATGCTGTGACTGGAAACTGAAATAATTTATTAAGTCAGTATTTCATTAACACGTTGCAATACTTAATGAATTCCACTTTCATACCAAATAAGTCGAATAAGGAATAACCAGTTGCAGATCATCTGAGTTGAATATGGTTTATTGCCTCAGAGGCGTGCCTCTCACCGAAATTGTGATGGAATTATGCAATTAAATGTCCACACAGTCATGTGAATTGTCTGCTATAGAGCATTAATCTGTTTCGGCAAATTCAGCAGACATCGTTAAGTCGGAAGATCGTATATAATTTGTATTATTCAGTGAGTAATGTTCGTTCAGTTACGCAATGAATGTTAGGTGGTAAACAGATAACTCGTCTTTTAAGCAATAAGTGAGTAATAAGATTTTCATTTACTTCTTGTTTGGAGCAAAGATCAATCCACAAAGTAAAAATCATGAAAATCGGTCCAGTGTAACTAACACAACTTTCTTTTGCGTATAAAATATATATTATCACGGCTCACGCTAATCCAATATAAAATTCACATGAATAAACAGCGATTTAGCTAGACTCCATGTCATCATTCATGTCATTCGTTATAATTTAGGTAAGTAAATAAATCGGGTGTAATAAAATCATACTTAGTGCATGTAGGCAAATAAATAGTCGTTAAATCGAACACTTAATGTTATTTCACTCTGATTACATATTAGAAAACTACTCGTAAATTACAATTGTAAATAAATTACGATCAGTGAACTGCGTCAGGTGGCTTGAAATTGGGGCTTTATTTATTTACGTGTGAAACTGCAGCAAGGTGAAGGTTCCATGTATTTGTCAGAAGCACACCCAAAGTTTCCCAAAGCATAAGCAAAGAGGCAATCGGACCTAAGACTTTTTTCTGCAAACAATTTTTATTTAATCTGTTCTAACGCCACTCTGCATAAACTGATTCTTTCCGTTCTCATGTAGGAATTTTCAGGTATTAAAGTATTTTTGTTTTTTGGCCAGATGCTTACTATGAAAAATCATATCTGATTATTTTGATTAAAATCTAATATGGTTATCATTACTTTAATAAGTAATAAAGTTACCTTGCGGAAAATTGCGACTGAATACGAAGGTATGCACACGTTCAAGGAATAATTACTTATGGCCCATTGTCTTATTTGTAACTGAAATCTTGGGAAACAATGGTTTTTTTACTCAAATTATATAGCTGATAGTATCATAATAGTGACATATATGGCTCTAAAATTGCGATATCTCATGGGATTTTTTTTACTGTTTTGTTTAGGACTAAGATTTGTACCTCCTAGCTCCTAGCACACAACTCAACTATCAAAATTGTTTTAGAACTAAGTAGTAGTTAGGTACCAAACAACGATAGTTCGCTATTCTATTATTCACAGATTGTACTTCTGACTGATGATCACACATCAGTAATCGTGATTAAAAAATCACATTCGATAGTTGGCTAGTCTTTGGTAGTAAAGTGGTCCCTCCTAACTTGTTGATTTATAACTAAAAATATTTAACCTTTAGTTTCGGAAAGAAGTAGGTAACCCAGCTATGAAACACTTTAGTAGGTACGCGGTCCATTTCTCAATTGCGAAATTACTAACCTAGGTATCGAAACTCTATGGGCTGAAACTTTCCGATTATGTAGAAAGGTAGAAAGCCGTAACCTTGAGCCTAGTAGGTACTTGTTTAATAACTAGACAATTCAGTTCAATATTAACCCTTTAACAGACGACTATTTCGATTTGTGTATATTTTCCCGTACTCAGTACGTGATCGGCTATTAAATGGTTAATAATATCTTATGATAAATCGAACTATTACCTTAATAATGTATTTTTTCATTCACACAAGACCGAAAGCTCGATTGCACAATGCGATGATCCGATTAATTACAGGGTAGAAATTTCACTGGTTGGTTCAATTCCCGCTATGGTTAAATATAATTTTTCAATTCTTTGAACGTACTAGGTCATAAGATACAGGGTAGAAATTGCACTGGTTGGTTCGATTCCCGCTATGGTTAAATATAATTTTTCAATTCTTTGAACGTACTTAGGTCATAAGTAGTTTTAAGTAAAATAAAATTACATTTCCTGCAGTACATTGTACTTTCCCTCTGGGTAGTATAAAAAATTCACACTGTATAATTTTGCCGCCCAGATTTAATAGGTTCTACATCCACTTGAAAGTCCTTATTAAAGTTAAATTAAATGAGGTACGCTGCACAGTAATCTAGCCCATTGGGCCGTGCGTGTGTATACGGAAAAGTTTAAAAACTTACATTCAGAAATAGTTACTAATCTACTTCTATTGAGTGTTTATTCATACTTTATCGTAGATATTGTAACACATTGGCTCATTGGTAGGTCAGTAAGTGCTCTTCAATATTCTAGAAATAAGTACACAATGACACATTTTAAAATGAAAAACCTCTCCAATCTAAGTATCTACCTGCTAACTCAACGATAATTTTTATCTATGTATTCATTATCAGTTTACAAAATAAAACCAACATAATATAAATTAACTGTAGTTTTTTTAATGCTGTGAACAGCTCTTATATAAGTTTAAGTACGTATGTAGTTCGAAAATTAGATCGCATGTTATTATTAGTAGGTACCAAACTTCAAAGCAAATTATCATGGAAAAGAATGAAATGAAAGTCGATAAGTCATTCAGAATAATATAAACGTGATTAAAGCTTGAAGTAATTCTTGGACTTCCAACATTAACACATTCCGGGACACTATTTCAGACACAATAGATGTTTTATTGTTTTCACGCCTGTATGTGTTCACTGTCTCGGAACGTGTTAAGTTAAAATGTACTAGCACTGCAACTTTTATAAATGTGTCGATAGGCGCTTGCATCTTGTGTGCAAGAGATTTATTTTAAAGTGGTTAGGCGCTAGAGACCTCGACCTTAACTATTTATCCCTGTAAATATGCATCGACATCAATCAATTACGAACGAAGAGTGTTGACAGAAAAGGAAGTGAATTATGTTTTCTTACCTAACTTCAACGCGATTTGAGAAACAATAACTGCGTAACATTATCATTACTTTTTCGTTAACAACTTGTGATAGAAAATAGCCCGGAAATGGAAAGAAAATCTGGGATAAGTAGAGAAAGGGCTTTGGAATTTCAACTATTGAGAGCGGCTCAATTGGTTTTGAAATTTTTACGAAATGACGACCACGACAGAACCCTTTAAAATCGATAGATCTCATCAATATACATTGAAATAGAACTTGGGCGAAACTCCGCAAAATGTCATGCTTAAGAACTACAAGCTAATAATGAAAGATGTTAAACTAAAATTAAATCGTCCTTTCAGTTTAAAGGAAGTTTTTTACAGCCTGTTTATGACTAAACGTAACGGTTATAGAATATTTTATTTGTAAAATAATGCAAGGAATCAATTTTTTAAGGTTTTATTGATGGCCGCTACATATGAACAAAATTTAAAAGTGAGCCAAAAGTTCTATATACGCCTTTACGCAAATATAAAAGAGGTGAAAGACTAACTTAAGTTAAACTTAAGTAAAACATCAACCATTGAAATAATGTTATTAGCACATTACGATTATTAAAACTGGGTTAATACAGCGGGCATATTTTAGTACCTAGCATAAAGTATTAATGTTAAATTCTAGGGGGCGAGAGTACCTCTAATAGCAGGTTTTAAAAAGACGGCGATGTTTCGCTGCTTAATAATATGCTACAGATTGATATTTCTAGCTCTAGCATTCATTCCATCATAATTATTTAGTTCTTTTAGGTACGTACGAAACTAAATTCACTTATTTGTGTAATACTGCATCTTGGTCCTAAACCTAAAATCTATAAGTAATAGCGTTGTAATTATCGTAACTGCACATGACTTAATTTCTATTTATCAAGAACCTGATGATGAGATAATGTGTCAACTGCAATTGTAGTTCATTTCAATTAATGCGATCGCAAAAACTTGTATTGAGTAGATAGTTTAATTATTAATTGCTTACTTTTTTATTCCACTTGTAATTATTGCATGATTAGTAATTTCAAACGCATATAATATATTAAAAACAAAAGCCACTTCAGTACCTTGCAAAAGCGCGAGCACACAAAACGATGATATTATTATTTGCATCACGACCACAATAAGTTCTGTAATCAAGTTTAGCCGAGCTTTTTTTGTTCCACACAAGCTTTTTCAGTTGATTTTTTTGCAGAACACTGAAACGTTACATTTTATGTGATAAACTTACGACAGCCCTCGTACGTACTCGTATCAAGGGAGTGTCGTGTACGCGACGGCATTCAAGAGACAACTGTACGCGCCAGGCGATTGTTCTCGCTTATAACAGTTATGACGTCCCCAGCTATATTGAAAGGACGTCAGCTGTTTTCGGTGTTAAGTTTTCCGGGCTTTTAATATACTTACCCGCTGTGGCAGTGCTCTATATAAGGGTTAAAAAGTGCTAGCGTCACAAATCACCTTCCCCGTAGTTGTATCGTCAAGAGGCGATAGCGTCAACACTGCAATGAGGAACCAAAAATATTTTTCTATGGTTTAAAGTTAATGAGAAGCAAATATCAACAGCATGGTAGGATTGCTCAACCATCCACTACTTACCAATTCTACTGAACAAATTGTCAGGCTATCTAATCCTACTAAACACGAAAGACAAGTAGAGAGCAGTTGAAGGTTTAAAAGTAAAGTGAAATAAAGTAATCCGAGTCAATTAATAATTGGTAAGTAAGTATACTGCCTGCGTAGTTACTGAGTTTTAGGTCTGGAACCTTATATCGCTGGCTCCAGCGCTTATGATAACCAGCAGGCTTAGTACAAGTTCTTTCTTCTCAAGTTTGAATACGAAGCATGTTATATTGTTGTATGGGAAAGATATAGCGCCACCTAATCAAACGTGAGGAGAAAAACTAGTACTAGACCCTCTGATCAACGAGATTCAAATATCTAAAGCCTTTTTTTCGTTGCTTGACCAATATTAGCAATCTTGACATTTCTCAGGAACGAAGATTCATTTTGAATTATGTTAAAACACAAAACTTACAAAAATGCATCGTAGGTATAACATTAAGATCTTTTTTTAATCAAATTCACTGATATTATTTTAAAAATTAATAAATAGACCGACAAGTAAAGAAAAAGAGACTTAGTTTAGCTTTACAATACAATTCGAGTTAAACCAGAAAAGCTAGGAAGGATGTTTTAAGATAAAATATATACTTTCATGTTTTCCTAATAAGGTTTGTTTTGGTCATTGCACTACCTACTATTACTAGCGTATGGAACTGGCATCACGAACTTTTGTGCTCCATGAATTGATGGCCCGGTCATCAACTCGTAGTACATTAAAATTTTCAAAGAAAACGTCACAATCTTGACGTTTATGCGACATATTTTTGCTTAACATAGCTTCTCTATACTTAGTAGTAACAACTCACTGGGTTTGGTTGGTCATTAAAATATCAAACACAAAATTGGACTTCACACATTTATTGTATTTTTGTCTAATAAAAATACTATATCATATAACTATCGTAAAGAGGATATCTACAGCAATTGACAGTCTTGCTGGTTGTACACACTCACCAGAGCACAATATAATAAACTCCCATATGCTTTAGTGCACTTTTAAGGATTTTTCACTAACAGGACTATATTATTAACCTTAATTTACAGCCCTATCACATCTATTTCAAGTTTTGAAGAAAAAATCTACACTTTCAAAATAACACCATTCAATGGATTTAATTCATGTATTGCACTAGAGAACCAGATTTATAACATCGACACAGTAAAATGGGGTTTCATTAATTACATGGGTACGTGTTGCTTTCGGAATTCATAATCCAGATATTCGTAATGATATTTTAAGTACTAACGTGATGTAGGCACATATTCATCCAAAACTAAAGATAATACAATTTTATCATTCGGGTAAAGCAATTCATTAGGTTTGTTTTCTGGTCAGTACGAATAGCACAAAGAAGCGAATTAGTCTTGAATACACAAGTCCGTTCAAAACACACCCAGAAAACATTACATACGGCTTCGAATAGTAATTCGAGAGACAAAATGAGCAAAACACGTTAAAATATTTCAACAAGACATAACCATTTCTTAGGAGACAATACCTTTGTGATATAGTTACACAAATAATTCGCCATGCATACAGGAAATGATTTCATGTGGACTACTTATGCTATGTTATTTATTATGTACACAATGTAACTAAAGTAAAAATTGGCTAAACGATAATATTAGACAAACTCATTCGCAACTTTATTCACCCTTGATAGAAATCGAAAAATAATTACAAAAAGATTAAAACACATATGTAAGATAGTAGAAGATATCGCTTTGATAGATTTTAAATAATATACTATATAGTCTATATAGTAAGTAATAACCATGTTTCAGTGAAGACCCATATTAAGCATTTGCGTGAGATTACTTGAACCATGACTAAGACGTAAAAAAACACAGCTCTCAATTTTTGTACACTCGGGTATAAAGCTGCACCTTTCTCGTGTGATTTGAAATGCTTTGGCATGGTTAAAGTAAACTTGACGATTAAATTGTATGATAAATCATAGCCTTTCAAAATTATTATATTCAGCATCGAACCAAATTAAACGTATCGTATTATCAATTGCACCGCCAATATGTCCACTTTAGCATATTCAAGCAATTATCTCAAATATTACAACATAAGTGGATTTATTTTTGATTTTTCAACATAAAAAGTAGACACCCAAATGTTATGTTACCATGTAAAATTAACGTGTGTACTCCTGTGTAATCTACAACTTGTCTTACGTGACTAATAAATAACTTGAAACAATCTACAGCTCTACACACAGCATACATAGTATGTACAATCCATAACTATATACACAAATACATATAATGGCAAAGATATCGAAATAACTCCACTTTGCCATACATAATGAACACGCATGAGCATTCTACCCTTATGGTTGTATCAAATACTCAGAAATAGATATTATTAAAAGCCCCTGGCGTTTGTCCTTAGTTAAAGCATTCATTTTAAGGCAAATTCTAATGCATGTTCGTACTGTGGCAGATCTGGCAGATAAATTGGTAACTAACAATTCTTATTGTCCAAACAAGTGAAACATCGAGGTCTCGTTTAGGATACTACGTGGATATAAAAAGTAGATACCTACGGTTAACTTTTACAGTATTTCAGGCATCGAGTTGCTCTTGATTTTTTCGATGTTAATAATGTTTAGTAAGTAAACACCCGTTCACTGAACTAGTTAATAAATAAATGATGAATAAAAGATGCCGTTTTAGGGGCGGCAGGGGTCAACAACATAACAGTGACTCATTATGATACACTTTCATCTATATCAGGCGTACATAATATGATTATGTACAATGGAACTTGTGCGCAATGTATACGGTGAAGTATGAATCAGGTAACCTGCAAAGTTGACTCGTTGATTTTGGTTGATATGTTAAAGTCGTCGGTGACACGATGCAAGAACTGTGTGAAGCCCCGTGAACACATCTCTTAAAACACGTAATGTATGGAAAATAACTATTTGCCGCAACTACCGTCGCATCTAAACACCATGTCGCAAAAATATTTTAATTTACACGGTTGTATATATTCATATAATCATAAATATATTCATTTGTACATTACACGTGTGATTTTTCCTTTTAAACTATTTACAAATTAACACAACATTTCGACCTTCACCCCTATTCACAAATACTTAAATTATTCTACTAGATTATAATTATCAGGGCTGTAGAACTTAAATTAATCAAAAATATTTTATTGTTAATCATTTTTCTTAAAACTTAAGATGACCATATTCATCAGAAATCAACATAGGAGTCATTCTATACGAAGTTTTAAGAAAAAATATTATGTACTACATTACTACACAAATTATAATTTAAGGTGAAATAATTATGAATAAAGAACATTCGCCAAACCAACGTAATAGGGTTGAACTTATAGGTCGTAACAACGCGTCTGGATTTAAAAATATATTTTCATGCAATCTAAAACAAATAGGTATCTTCTTACGAATAATTACCAAAGTTTTGTAAAGTTATCGGGATGCAGAAGATCTCCGTGGGATGTTTTTTATCATATTCATTCATCATCAAATGCCCATTAAATTGGAATACGTGTTAATACATTTTAAACCATGCACGTAGATACGTCAAAATGTGTCACTATAAAAGATTACAATAAAATTGGAACTTACAAAATAAACTACAATAGGTATGATATTGCAACAAGGTCTACGCGAATTTTCTTCATTCATAATACTAAAAAACATAATAAAATAATAACCCTCCGTAGGGTAACAACAGTTGTCGTGGTGACCTGTATTTTAGTGGAATTTAACATTACCTGGTGGGAAGCTACTTAAATTCGTTTATTTAAAAAAACTGCATTGGAGATATCCCTACAGGTAATTTTAAATTTTCCACCTTGTTAACAATGTCTATACTTTGAGCAGTACGAAATCAAGCCATTTGGTATATGAATACTGAAAAGACCTGTATCGTAATAATAGCATTTCGCTACGTGGCTAATCGCCGAGGATCAACCACACGGAACTATCAAATCTTCATTATATCACGTCGGCAGAACAGATTTGTCTCACAAAAAAAAACAACAGTAAATGTTATTACTTGATATCATATAAGTGAAGCGTGCAAATCGTGTCTCGAAACTTGTTTTATTTATTTATTTTAATCTACATTCAAAAAAAACTTGTAAGGTAGATAGACCAACAAAGATAAAGATTTACACTTTTAATTGATGTAAGTATATTTCATTGCACACTACTTTACTAACAAGTTTCAAGATCTTCATTACATCGCACATGTATTCAAAATAAATGCCCATGTACTATGTTTTACTTTAAATGTAATTTTTATCTTTAATGATATTTACGAACATAATGGTAAATATAAAACATTTTCTATATCTATGAAATTACATTTCCATTCAGAAAATACAACATGAAACCGGTTCTATACTTTCAAATAGGTAGTTCAAACAAAGGTTTGCATGTTTATTACTGGATATTGCGATACCTTTTATAAAGGTTTGTTATTTAGTCCAACGTTACTATTGCTTTGAGAAGAATGGTTTACTTTTTATTACATCTGTTTTAATATCGAGCATATAAATAAATAAATTTAAATACATATATTATCTAAATTAAATTAAAATCTTAAATCTTGTAATATTCGCTAGGAGGACAGGATCTAATTTTATTCGCGAAGTAGTTATGAATTACACATAATATAATTTTGTTTCAATAATGCTAACTTATTGTGTGATTGGCGTGATAGTAAAATAACACTTCTAACATAAAAGCTTAAAGCATGCCCTGGAATCAATCCTGGATCTTCGCAAGCTTTTGTCATCTTACGACTGGCCCATCAAGTTACCCGCGCCTCAAATAAGAATTACCTAGTAGCACTAGGATTTTCTTTTAACAAATAATATTAGATCGTTATGTAAAACTCTTCTCTCAACTAGTTACAACTTACGATAACGATATACATACATATTAATAATTTATAAAATAAACATGGTGTTTATTTATACATCTATCTGCACTAGGTCGGATTGTTAAATCTTAACAAAGTGAAAGAAAGATTAAAATGATCGAATAACATTGTATCTAATCATCGTATGCAATGGTAAGAGTAAATCAAAGGCATATGAAAGGAAAATAAGATCTAGAAAGTAAGATCAATGTACACGAAAGATTAGTTTAAGCGGACATAAGTCTGCTTGGATGGTCACTTTTTAAAATTGTCATTCGAACATTACCCTTCCATACAAAATGGAAACCAGTGCTCCACTCAAATTAGCTTTGTGCAAAATGTCTCGCCTAACGAGTGTCAATCTCAGTGGATGTGGAACGCAACGTCTCAGCAACAAAAAGGGGCTGATGAAAATCGGTCGTCACCGAGCTCATTACTATCGCACCGACACTAAATAAAACAGATCTTTACGCCTAAACCACAAGCAACCAATAGAAGGGCGAGATAGTGCAAACGGCGGCCGAGTGCTCGGTACGTACACACACCTCAATGTGTTTGAAGGTACCGAGTATTCGGCCCAGATCTTGGTCATTCACAAGGTACGTGTCTGTCCGGTATGGATTCACAGATCTCGACGTGGCTAGGGTATTACAATAGGAAACACCTGTCGTACGGTTGCCCCTCCGGTCTGTCCCGGTTTGTCATGTACTTAATTATTGTAGAGATACGTGGAAACGAATGCACATAAATGTCTCGATTTATAATACATGCATATTATTTACAACAGTTCAATAGGGATACTGAAAAATAAAATGTGGATTGGTATGATTCTTTTTTAAATGTCC